>WBMW01000714.1:54435-186892 GCA_013396635.1 Penelope pileata | reverse complement strand
AAAAAAAAAAAAAAAAGACTCTGGACTCCTTATTCTTTGCCTGGACTTGGATTCCACTGGGTGTTTTTGAGATTAGAAGAATAGCATTTAGTTCTAATTTCAGTCAAATTAACACTGTGGGAAGTCATTTGCTCCTTTCTAAACTGCTTGACAGTAACCAAGGGCATTCCTGTAGTGCAAGGACAAGATGAGAAAACCCAACACCCCACTAGAGAGTAGCTGAATTGCTTCAGATGGAGAATTTATTTCAGGCACTGATTCAGCCTGGCACTTGAGCACGTAGTTTTGCAACACTTCAACTTCAGACAGAAGTGTAATTGGATGCTCTGGTCCAAACAGTCTCCTGCAGAATATTCACATGGTCCTTTCTACCTTGCATTTGTTCCCTGCACTGTGATAGAGCATCCTTCTGAGCTGCTTCAGTGAGTGAACACAGAGGGACAAAAAAGTCCACAGTGATCTACAAATCTCTGCACGGACTGAAGAAAGCATGGCTGTCATGGATGCCAGTAGCAGTACGATATATAACTGCTCTAGAGGATATGCCAGATGGAAAACATTGAGCTCCTGTAAAAGAAGGGAGGGAGGAGAGGAAGTTTTGGTATCTTCTAGGAGAGCAATATTGATTCTCTGCGACTAAAAATGATTTACTAAGTGGAACTGAGTATATCCACTTCTGCAGCCATCTGTTGTCTAAGAGCTATCTGAGGTTGCGTGAAAGTGTCTGTTGGAGACTCCTCTCCCAGCGCTCAGAAACAGTTAAATTTTCACATTTTGGAGAAAACCATGGGCAAGCCTACAAGGGTTTCAGACAGATTCCAGGTAGTTTATAAATTATGTTCTGGTCTCTGCTAAACAGCTGTTTTCCTCTTCTGACCCTTTGATGGAGACATTTTATTTGTTGTTGATTCTGTCCATGTTCTGAAAACTGTTGAAGTGATGGTGACTTAACTGTCCAAAGGGCTACAGTTCTGCATGATGTTAAATGATGGGTGAGCATTACTGGTGATAAACAGCCAAGATACCTAATAGAAAAATGGTAAAGAAAAAGGTAGTAACTCATACTGACTGATGAAGTTGACACCAATTCAGAATTAATAGGGACATTACATTACTCAGGCTCATTCTGTGCCATTTGTGTAAGCACAACTCAATCTGCATATCATCTGCATGCCACAAACTGCATGTTTGGACTAAGGTATTAGGGCATCTTGCTGAAAAGTGAAAGCTGTCCTCCCTGTAAAATGATTCCATGGGCAGATTTTATACAGAAATATGGCTTTAACAACGCACAGTAGACTAGACCACAGTAGCAGGAAGATGGTCATAATTTCATCTTTTCAGTTGTACAGGATTCTATTCAAAGCCCAGAAGTTAGAATTTACTAGACATTGTTGAGATTTGGAGCCTATCCCTCATAAATTTGATGCTCTGAGGGGAATCTTGTTGGGATCAGAGGAACCATGAATGGATTCAGATACCACCTAGTGGGAGCCAAGGCATCAGAATCTGGCCTCCTGCTTCAGTCATTGTTACGTAGAGGAAAACCATCCCATCTCTTAAAAAATCCTATCAAAAGGTACTCGTAATGAAATACATGAAAACTGAAATGGGTTGAAATAAGCAATTTTGTCAACAATATTTAGAATGTAACTTTTTGCACTCTTAATGCAATTCCCACAGCACTCTGGGAATGCCTTGTTTGACTGAAATGATTGATCTTTAGAGATAATGGAATCTTTGATTTCAGGCACCATTTGAATTATGCATCAGGATTTTTATTTTTCATCTGGACACATAAAAAAAAGACTGCATTTTTTCTTTTTAGGAACAATCTGGTACTTCTATCTTCAAAGCTGTTATTTACATATCAACAGCTTTGTTCAGTTCCTCAGTTCTGTGGCCAAGTGTGAGATTACAATGAAAACTCAGAGAAGGAGGTGGCTCCGACTCAATTGAGTCAGATCAAAAGAGGCAGAAAATGAGTAAACAGGGCTATTAGGAGGAATAAACAATGATGGTAAAAAGAGAACAATTATATAATTTTGAATTTTGCTTAATTTAATTTCACATTTCTCTCTTAAATGTAAAATCTTCTTAGAACTTTGAAAATAATTTTTCCTTGCTAAGCAACTTGGTCCATTTCCATTTGGCAAGTACACCGTTTGGTTTATTTTTCCCTCCCATATGTTGAATGGTAATAAAATAAATATATCCATTACTGTTTTTTGTGTAGGAACAACTTCTGTACATTGTTCTCATAAAAAGCCTTTTTTGCCCCATGATGGCATCATGGTTAGTAATAGCTTGCCAAAAAAATCCTAATAAAGTAAAAATTGAGTATGTCGTGATTTACTAACAGCCACTTAGGCATCAGAATTGCATTTGGCTCTGTGTCAATATCATTTTAAATGTTGATTCTGATGGAATAAAAAAGAAACATGAAGAAGTAGAAGATAGTGCTTTAGAGAAGAGGTTAGTTTCATGCCTGTTGTTTTAAATGTCATGCCCAGAGTACAATGCTACTACTTCCATAGGAAATAAAAAGTCCTTTTCCATACCTTAGGGCTAAACATTTTAAGACATGTAATGGATTTAGAAGCAAATCTCCCTTGGTAATGAAACCTAGGGAAGGTTATGGGACAGATCATCTTGAGTGAGATCACACGGCATTTGCAGGACAATCAGGCGCAGACAGCATGAGTTCATGAAAGGCAGGTCCTATTTGACCAACTTTATCTCCTTCTATGACTGGGTGACTCGCCTGGTGGATGAGGGAATGGCTGTTGAGGGAGTCTACCTGGACTTTAGCAAAGCCTTCAACACTATCTCCCACAGTATTCTCCTGGGGAAGCTGGCAGCCCATGACTTGGACAGGTACACTATTTGCTGGGTAAAAAACTGGTGGGAGGACCGGGCCCAGAGAGTGGCGATGAATGGAGTTAAATCCAGCTGGCATCTGGTCACAAGTGGTGTTCCCCAGGGGTCGGTATTAGGGCCTGTGCTGTTTAATATCTTTATTGATGACCTGGAGGAGGGAATTGAGTGCGCCCCCAGTAGGTTTGCAGGTGACACCAAGTTGGGAGGAAGTGTCAATCTGCCTGAGGGTAGGAAGGCCTGCCAGAGGGATCTGGACAGATTGGATTGCTGGGCTGAGGCCAATGGGATGAATTTTAATGAGATCGAGTGCCGGGTCCTGCACTTTGATCACCACATCCCCATGGATCGCTACAGGCTTGGGGCAGAGTTGTTGGAAGACTGTGCAGAGGAAAAGGACCTGGCTTTTATCAGAAATAGTGTAGCCAGCAGGACAGGTGACAGCCAGCCAGGAGAGGTGTTTGTTCCTCTGTACTCAGCTCTGGTGAGGCTGCACCTCTAGTACTGTGACCAGTTTTGGGCTCCTCGCTACAAGAAAGACACTGGGGCCCTGAAGCATGAAGGGCAACGAAGTTGGTGAATGTTGGTGAATGAAGCTGGTGAGGGGTCTGGAGCACAAGTCTTATGAGGAGTGCCTGAGGGAATGGGGAATGTTTAGTCTGGAGAAGGGGACGTTCAGGGGAGACATTATTGCTCTCTACAACTACCTGAAAGGAGGTTGTGGTGGAGTAGGGGTCAGCCTTTTCTCTGGAGTAGCAGCAATAGGATGAGAGGGAATGTCCTCAAGTTGCACCAGGAGAGGTTCATGTTGGATATTAGGAACAACTTATTCTCTGAGATAGTGCTGGGACAGGCTGCCCAGGGACGTGGTGGAGTCACTGTCCCTGGAGGTCTTCAAGAATTGTCTACATTTGGTACTAAGGGACATTGTGTAGTGGTTTAGTGGGCAATATTGGTGGTAGGTGGACTGTTGGACTAGATGATCTTAGAGGTCTTTTCTAACTTTAATGATTCTATGATTCTAGTTAAGAAGTCATAGCATTGAGACAGAAAGCCCTAGCTGATGAAAGAAAAAAGAGAGAGTGGATGTCAAAGTGGAAGACTGAAAAAAAGAATAATGATGAATGGTAAGGTTATTCTTTTATCATACACTTGTCTTGCTCTTTGACTTTCCTCAGGAGCAGCCCCTGCATATACTCACACATTAGTTAGGGGTGCTAGCCACTACTTTGTCCAGATACAGTTTGCCTAATGCAGGGGTAGGCTGAGTAGTAAGGATGCTCTCTAGGACTTGCTCCAGGTGGGATACTGGACATGAAGACGAACTATGGGAAATTTATTGTTTTTGGGAAAAATAATGTATTTTAAAGTTCTGTGCAGATGTGAGCTACTCTCTACTTTTTGAGGCAAGCTTTCAAAGGGCTTGCCTCAAAAGACACAAAAGCTGCCAATATGATCTTGAGCTCTTCCGCCTTCCACTCTTATGCTTTCTCATTCCTTATACAATCATGGTAGGACTAGCTATCACCCAGGTGACTCGCTTGTTCTTCTGTGTCTCTCAAAACTCTTTGCAAAAAGAGGGTAAGTACCTTTACACAAGATATGCAGTATCTAAGTCTGTTCTGTAAAGCAAGGTAGAGTCTGAAAGAGAACACAAACCATGAGTACGAGGATTGTTTCAGCTATCACTGAAGTGCAGGTGTCTCCGAGACTGGATGCAGCTTTTAAATAGGCACCACCACTGCACAGTGTCAGGATGAAGAGGGAATGTATTGATGCTCTGAAAAGAGAACTTCATATGAGCTAAATGTAATTACTCAGATGGATGTCAGCCAGTGCACCTGGGCTTGCTCACTGTTAGCAAAACCTAAATCCAAAAGAGGAATTTGGGATAAATATTCTGTGGCAGTGTATGAATTCTCAGAACTGTTTCTATATTTTGTATTTTCATCTTCACTTTCAAAATGATATTTGCCCTTATCTCTTATCATCTAGTGATCAAATCAAAGTTTCTCTATAACTTTGTCAGAACTCTGCAGTAAATTAAACTGAGATACAAAGATAGCAAACACTTTAATCCTTTTACTTTGAACAGTTCAACACTGGAAAATGTAACAGATCAGCTGATGTAAGTTGACCAAAAATATCAACTGGTTATTTTTGATTTTTTTCTAGCTGAGCATCCAGTCCCATAATCTGAAGCATATAACATGGCTGATAAAATCGTAGTTCCTTCTTCTTGTAACTTGGACAGAGGAACCTCAGTCCTGCTGAGTTTGGGAGATAAGGCTGGCTGCTCGCATGGGAGCAGATGGACCAAAATGTTGCATGCAGCTCATCTTCCACACTGGCTAGAAAGAGATGTCACCTGAAGCCAGTTTAGAGCAATGTTGTGCTGACAATAGTTTACTGAGAAGCTAATAAACTTCTCTGGGAAGGGACTGGCTGACATCTCCCCTGTCGGACATATTCTACCGCAAAAATGCTGAACCTTCACCTTCTGAACAAACAGTGGCACCCAGTGCTTTACTCTTGGCTGTTCGACTTCAGTGCTACAAGGACCTTCTGAATGGACAGGTCTTCTCAGCTGCTGAGTGCTCTCAACAGGTTGTTTATTGTGGAGATGCCTGAAAGCATTGTCCCAGTGGAGGAATAAAGGCAGGACACAGCTCTGAAACAGCCCTTCTGTCACATAAATCTCCAATATGTGTGCTGATGTCCATTCATTTGAGGAATGATTTTCCGAGCCAGTCATCATCATCAGTTGCCAATAACTTCAGTGAGATGGCTGAGCCTCCTCCTCCATGAGTTTAAAATCAAGCAGAAGAAATAGCTTGCTCCAGATATGACTTTAAATGTGACTGCAGTTCAGTCTGGTACACAGCAAAGGAATGTTGGGAAGTAGAAAAATCGGAGAAATTCTATTGTCATAGTTATGAAACTTAAGACAACTGCGTAATAGAGGAAGTAAAAGATCTCATCTGATACCGTGATTTGTGAGGTAAAGCACAGAACATCAACTAATGTAAAAAAACTGATAACCCTGGAAGTCAATTGAATGCCCTTTTGAGGAAGAAGGGGCGGTATTAGCCAGGGCAGCATTACCTCTAATGCACTCATTTCCTCCATAATTGAAGTCATTAAAGTGCAGATATTTGGACGTGTACTGGCGCATCAGATTGGATTTTTCGCCTTTTGAAGTTTTCCCTTTATATTCTTTCTTAGGATCAATCTGCAACAATTGGTTTAGAGTGAAATATCTTGCTGTGCTTTTCCCCTGCACAGCATCCATGAGCAGAGTTCCAGCAGTATTTTACTTCCATTGTGTTTGCTATTGCTGTCCTGAGACTGGATATCTACATCGGAAGAAAATTAAAACAATCTGAGAGGGGAATCTATCACATTTAGAGAGGGTTCTGATAACTTTGTCAAAAAGAACTCTTAACTTCTACTTGTGTCTAATGAAATTTGTTTGCTGTATTTCATCAGCAGGTATTTGGGACAACATTTTGAAAATGAATCATCCTAGAAATTCCCAGTACTGATATGTGTAAAAGCAGTTGCATGTCTTCTCACTGTATTAAAAGTAGGTATCTCAATTACTTGGAGTTTGACAATAATGTTATATGACACCACTCTTTGTATAGCTATGTGATAGTTGGATTTAATTTTCTGGCATTTTATAATGAAGTAAGACTACTGCGTAGCCCCAGAATACTAAAGAAGATCAATGAACCTAAATCAAACAAATTCATTAAACTGAATGAGTTAATGTATTTCTTGTGGATGTTGACAGTAAATCAATTCTCATATAGCATGTCATGTTTTCAGTTCAGTGTTGTTTTGCACACAGGTGGACTCCCATAGCACCAAATTGAATTCATGTTATGATGGCCTGAGTATGATGTCAGTCACACCAGCCTCAGTCTGCTAAACTGCATTCACAATTTTTAGAATTACTCTACCTTTAAATCTCTGTATCTGAAATACAATGACTTTTGGTCTCCAGATTAGTTTTTCTTTATCCATCTTTGACCCACTTCTGACCTCATAGTAGTTATTCATTATATTTTACACTGCTTATATTTGGATTAACTTGATTTACGGGAAAGGAAAATGGAAAATATAAGAAAAGAACATTTTGTGGAGATGGCTCGACTAACATTGAGGTCAATCTCTGTAATTTTACTGAGGTTGGTCAGTATATTTTCAATTATTTTTTTTTAATGAAATGCATGCATTTACTCTTCTGTTAATACACAAAGCTTTCTATTTGTGAACAATAAAACCTGATCTCGGTATATTTAGCCTAACCAGTATTATAGGACATAATCTTATGTATTTGTATAGGTATTAATGAGGATTTAACAGTTCAGACTGGTGATGTAACAGTATGGACCCTGCACTGCTTTCCATCTTAACCACAGCATCTCTGAGAGCTATTGATTCTTTTTTTTTTTTTAAAGAAACTTCTTTTTTCAGCCTGCTTGTTTTCAAGGGCACAACTAAGTTCAAGTGTGAGACTGTCTAAAGAAGTCCAGATGAGAATGTGTTTTCAACAAGTTCTTGTGGAAAATCGTATCTAATGTTCAAATGAAGCATCTTTTTCATGTTTTCAGCCAATCAGTTCTTCACTATCTGCTGGCTCTGAGATATCCAGCATGATCTAGGCAGTCTGAACACCCTCATATTATTATTATTTCAGTCTGTTTGAGTCAGATGCTACAAAGTATCAGATAAATTCATATTTGTATTTATCATTCACACACTGAAAATAAGGGAAATCTGTTGTTTGCATTGATCTCCTGATCTGCCAGCTCTTGCAACAACAAAGTCACAAACTTTGTGTTGTTCTCCCGTCTATTCATCTGCCCTAAGCATCACTTACTCATATCAGCTGGGGGGTTTATGTCTGACAGGGTCATTTTCTTCAGTTTGTCCTGACTGAGCTTAGTACCAGCCTAAACAGCTGTGAGATCCTCTTTCTGTAATGGAGTGAACAAAATAAAGGGCATCACATAATGCTGATTAGGGGAAAAACTTATGCTCTGGATCTGAATTTTAAATCCTTGCTTCCCTTTTGACAATATTCTGTGAGAGAAGAAAGAGATTCATCCTGCATCACTTCAGCAAGCTAAAAACAAAGCCTAAAACCGGAGATTTAAAGTGTCTTTGACCAGATGTTTATGATCTCTTGATAATCAGCAGCAAGAAATGGAAAACTCCAGCGAGTCTCTGACCCAACCCCAACAGGCATCTCAAAGGAATGTCCCTCTCCTCTGGCTGTAAGCATGGCCTTGAGGACTAGAGCTGGTACTATCTTCCTCACTTCAGACGGCTGACATGTGGTGGGATGAATCCCTCTCTTCATGATTAATATGTCTCTTACATGACTTGATAAAAGATGGGTAAATTAGATCTGATAAAGAGAGCTGCCTGCTGGCAGCTGGTACAATAATTTGTGAGTCCCAGACCTATATGCACAGGACAAGATTGTGTTCCCTGCTATTGCATTAGGAAGCTTTCTATTTCTAGTGGATTTACTTCCTGAAGAAAATCACTGTACACTGGAAAGAATGTTCTGCATTTCTTATCTGTGAAAATGAAGTTACATGAAGCTTTTCAGGATTTACCATATAGAGTTTATGCCTTTTAATAAGCTCATCTCAAGAAAATATATGGCAGTCAAAGACAGCTCGTGTAAGATACAAGGTAATTAGTCCTTTGTATAGCTCATCATTGTACAAACCAAATCAGCTTCTATATAAATGTCTAGACAGCACATTAGTGCTATGTTCAGCAAGTCCAAGAATATATAACTGAGAAAGATGAAAGGATCTTTGCCTCCTAAACTCCATGTTAGCACTTGCCATGCTCCTCACTATTTGCATTTCATTAGATAAACCCCAACTGTTCAGATCCCAAACATTCCAGTCTGTTACCAGAGTTTGAGTTTATAATTTTGTAAGTCACACTGAAATCACTCCAGAGCATTTACTTTAGAGAGATTTCCGCTATCTCTCAGCCTGTGTGAAATTAAAGCCTACTTTATTTACAGCATCATTTTTTCATGTATATTACAAATTAGCTCATGGTATACTTCATAGAAGACTGCTCAATGGTAAGACAATAGATTGAACATAGCGTTTTATTATGTAAACTTATAGTCATGTAGCTTATGCCAAATGTCTTAGGTCAACAACAAATTCTTCCTTTAAGCAGCCATCTCATGGAGGGCTGGCATGCACAGGCTTGGCACACACTGTGGAGTAATTTACAAAGTTTGTTTTGGAGAAAGCGAGGTAGCTCAAGCAAGCCTACCTGAAAGGTATGCGCATGTGAGTGCCAGAATCCAGCCTGCTTGTCCATGTGGCACAGCAAGAACAGCTTCACTGGGGGCCCAAAGTTGGACGCTTACTGGATCTTTGCCCCTCCCTCTTAATATCGCCTACTTACATGAAAAGATTGGCAGGAGATGGTTAGCATTGACCAGGTTCTTACTCTAATTCATCAATATCACTGTGGATCCTGTTGCATTAAACAAACTAAAAATTTCCTATTAGAGTTGTTCAGAGTCCAGATCAAAACCATATACTCGGCAGATCACAGATCGATATGACAGATAGACCTTTCAGATCTTCTCACTCAGACTGAAATCTTGATTCCTTTCACCTCCATTTGAAGGAAAGATTTATTTCAACTGAAAAAAGTGTGTGCTTTTTTGTGATTGTCATAAATGTCCATGGGAAAGCAAGCTGGAGTCACAGGAGCCTAGAGACAAAAGTACTGATTTTACTCAAAAGCTCACTAATTATTGTCCTTGCAAAGGATGTAGGAGACTACAGTTCTGTCCCTTGCTCTGCCTCAAGCCCAATTTATGTCACTTCTCATTGTCTATCCAATAAGCAGCATTTACCCTAATTTATTCTCCTCAAGAGCATGTCTTCAGGATTAATAAACAGTTTCACTGCATAGTATCTTTTCAGCAGCAAAACAAAGAGAACAAAGCCCAGGAAAGCAATCTGGCAAATGGTAAATATTAACAAAATATAATTGTAACTCAGAGAAGAGATAGCTGCACATTCGGAATTTTCCTTTACAAATTCCACACAGGGCTGTCCTTTGCAGAATAGTAACCTACCCTCAGGTGTCCTGCTGCAAATAATTAAAATTCATATCAAATAGTTTTTAAAATTCCCCTAAAACTCAGAGGAAATAATGGTAGCTTTCTGACAGTATCTATGTATAATGTGTATGTCTGTCTTTTGGGGGTACAGAGGTCAGAGATAAACCTTCTATCAGAATGTCATCATTTTACTGGTTGACTGAAATATGAGTGTGGATCCAAATTCTATTCCTCAGTTCCATCTCTGTTATTTCTCTGCAGAGAGTTGGAAAAAAAAAAAGAGAAGCTGTCTATTTATTGTGTTGTCACTACCCACACATCCTATTCCTATTTTGGAAGTTCTTCTAAACACAGGCAAAACTCCCTCTTATTTGTTTGCCTGTGCAGAGACCAAAGAACACATCAGAGAACAGAACTCCTCATTGCTGTAACTGTATCAGTTATTGGCTTGCTGAAACTATGTGCTTTTGCTAACTCATTAAGGAGAGTCCAGAGAGATCTGAAAAGTTACAAGTCAAATCCTCTTGCATATTTTTTGGCTACATAAGAATAGCTAGTACTGCCAAGGACCATTGGTTTTCTAGATTTGATGAACGTTTAGGGTGCAAGGAAAATGGATTAATCAGAACTTCAGCCTTCATTTGTCAGCACCAGAATAGAGTGTAAGTTGTATGTTGCCTTTGACAAACATCACCTGATGAGAGAGCCTCTCATCAGCCCTCGTTGGAGTGACTTAAGCACCAATTTTTGCAGCAGGAAAGCAGTGCTGACCACCGCAGCCTCTTAGCTATGAAAGTTGTTGCACTGATTTCAGAATAAAATGCTCTTCTGCTTTTTCTGCAGCAGAAAAAGGGCAATACTCTAGTGTCTTTGCTGTTGACTATACAAAGCTCTGTATTGATTTACTTCCAGAGCTATATTGATCCCATAGGGTAATAGAACCTCATTTAACTTATAGGTCTAATAAGTTACTAGTGTATTTAGGAACACACAATGTTCTCAGAAAGATATAAGAGAAAAGCAGCTAAGCTAAAGTACCAGGAGTGGGATTGATTCTTTAGTTTAAAATTTGATTTATGCTGTTAAAACTAGGGAAGGATGAGGCTCAGGTAATAGTTCTGTTAATGCTTTGTCAAACTCAGGGAGCTAGGTTAGCAGCAGTCCTCAGCTGTTTAAAGCTATTTAAAGAGAAAAGAAATAATTTTTGTTATACTGAATTTATATTAGAAAGTTAAAAAATATTTTGCTTTTGAAATAATGAATTTTTAGGAGTAAGTGGTAAAATGCACCTGGTTCTTGTCATCATAAACATGGGGGCGGATATGTCAGCTCAGATTCTCTGAACTAATGAAGCCAGTGAATCCACCTGGATGAGGCTTGCTTCTGCATATATTGGAGATGCATATAAAAATGGATATATGAACTACACATCTCTTTTTTGTTCCTGATGACTGTCACTTTTTTCTCCTTCTCTATGCACTGTGAACTAAATAAGACAATTACGTCCCGTATTAATTGTATTTATTAAAAGACTTAGAATACTTTATTCAAATATACCTTTTATTTTATATTTTTAATGAAAAATTGTTTTGTAGCTTTTGTCAGATTAGTCCAGCTAATTCAGTCATCTTTGGAAGGGGATCCTCTTGGGCTCTCGAAAGGGAGCATTACCTTATGTTGCTAGTTACACAAATGCAGTATTAAGTATCATTAAGAATACTGCTATTCTGTCACTGTGAAAGCTGAGATGTGCAGTGCATGGCACAGGGGACTGCTACAGGAGATTGGATATTTTATACTTAGACAACTCTGGACCAAAGAAATAGGATTCTTTCCTTAGTTCCTGCTGCTTCCTTTGCTGTAGTGGGCAAGTCACATAAGCCAGACTTTGCACTGTCACTTGGTATATTTCTCGGTATATTAGTGCCTAGTTTCTTGGTATATTTGTGCCTAGCCTGAGTGCAGTATGGTTCTAAATTGGTGAGGCATGGGCAATGCCAGCCACAGGTGAACTTGCAAACTGCTCTCGGACTATGTTAACCACTGTACTGTTTGTTGTCTGTGCTGACATTAGTCCATCCTAGGACACCTCACAATGAAAGCTTAAAACTCTTAACTTTAATCCCTATTTGACTCAGTTCCATATCTATACACTAGTGCTGATACCTATCCCTTCAACTTACAGGTCAATAAAAGAAATTTAATTTGCAAAATACCTGGTGGTTCTGTGCATACCACAGAACAGTCTGGGAGGATATCTATTATATTCAGGAGAGAACTGCTCTGCTGAAGTGTACACAATATGTTAAGCAAGGAGAAACAGAACATGAAATGCTATTTAATGCACATACTGAATGAAATGAAATAGAAGGCATATGGAAAAAGTCATACGTGCTCAACTCATTAAAAATTATTATAAGGGGAACTCATTAAAACCTATTATAAGGGGAAAGGGTAAATTAAGGACAAATGTTGAATAGGAACCATTAATTGTAGTGTTTCTTAAGCTCTATGTGCATGATATCTTTAAGTTTATGAAATTCTTTCAGTGAAATACGGTGTGTGAGTTAGAAGACATAGCTAGCTTCCACATTTCATATTTTCTATCCTAGTTCACTTTCCTTGCTGCCATTTTTTGCTGAGATACTACCATTTTTCCCACTTTAAAGTAGTTGTATCGCAGCTTGGATGGAGGTTACCGGTAATTAACAGTGGACAGTATTTCTGCTCATTCGCTAGACTGTATTCTCTCTGTCTGCACCCAATTAACCATCCCCCATGAGTCCAGAAAGCACAGTGTATTATAATTCTTGGGTCATTAAAACCTCTCATGACATTTTTTATAAGTTTGTTAGTTCCCTTGTCCTGGACAAATCCCAATTTTCATTAATTTCTTGAATTATGTGAAAAATGGGCAAATGTATTCATTGTACATTTTACTTAAAATGTTGCAGAACGCATTGAAGGACATATGCAGAAGTATGTTTTTGAGTGATTCAGCTAGATGTATAAGCTATGTGTATGCTATATATATATGGCAAGGACATATAACAGTTTTTAAAATATTGTAGAATTTCTCAAAAATGTTACTTGATATTCATTAAGTGGCTTTCCTTTACTCTGGGGTTTTTTCTGAAAGATATAATATTTTTATTTCCTTCCTCTCTAACAGTTCTGTGGTGTTGGTCATGTTGTTCAAACTAGTTGTGCTTATCTACATTAGACCTGGAAATATTCAGTCCCAGCAAAAGTGATACTTATGTGGGCGTCTTATCAAGACAATTTTTAACAGTCTTGTCTTCATTCTCCTTTATTCTATAAACAATTTCAAAAATAATACTTACACATTGATTCTTTGCTATTTGTGTAACTCCCTGCATCTCAATAGCTCAACCAGCTTTAAAGACTTCCTAGCTTTAAGCAATGCATCAATTAGAAATTGAGCTATTGACCTTTTAAGATCCCATAGAAGGCCTTCATTTTCTAAGTGTGATCTGTGGGTGAGCTTGGACAAGCCATTCATTTCTTTGCAGAGCATGAGATGAGTTTCAGGTTGAGGACTGCAAAGAAGAACCCATTTGCAGTATGCAATCAAGAGTTTTATTGATTTTACAATACCCAGAAAATCTGCTTTATTATTAGTGCTTTCTATTGGCATTTTATCAGTTGACCACTTGGTGATATATAGACATTTATAGAATTCTTTTATAATGTAGCATTTGCCAATGTTGTGTAGTCAATACACTGTACTGTGCTCTTTTTATGTTTCTGTGGACATAGAAGTGGACCTGTTTTATAAATGAGGAAAAAAATAAAATATTGATCCAGGCAATTACTTCCTCACAAAATGAATTGTTTATCTCATGGTAATGTTAGGCATAAACTACTAGAATTGACCAGTCTAAAATGAGTTTTGTGGAAGTCACTGTTCTGTGTAATTCCAGTGTTCCATGTAATGACGTATTTACTAGCAGTGCTTGACTGAGACTTAGAGTAGCAACATGTTTCTTCACCACATGTCTATACAGAAGCCTAGTAACAAGCAGAGGAATTTTTTCTTCATTTTTATATAACATAGATTAGTTTTATCCTAAACAATACTTTAGGATAATGTATTACCCTTACCAATGTTTTGGTTTTACTTCTGTGTCCTGCCCCTGAATTGTTATTTTTTTCTAAAGGATTCTATTATCTGAGGATTAGGAATTCTGCTATCATTTTCACTGCTAGTGCAAAATAATTTTCAGCTTGATGAGGATTGTTATATGGAAATTAAAATGGATATTATGTTTCATGAAGTGTTTGTCATTGTTTTTCTTATTGTTTGAACCAAAAAAAAATATTTAAAGGCTCTTCTCTCTAAGAAGAAACTATATTTTATTAGGTGCTCTTTTTTCAAACCAGGATTAAATTTTATTTCTTTTTACTTAGGAAAAAAAAAAAAAAGCAATGGTACATAATTCTGGTTGGATGTGCGTAAAGTACAGACATGAGTTTAGGGAGAAAACTCCTACTGTCATAAATGTTCATCAATAGGCTGCATTGTTCAGGAGAGTTCCCCAGAACTCCCATGAATTCCTTCCTTAGGATCTGAACTTTAGAACTTGACAGAAGTTACATCTGACCAGAAACAGACTTAGACATTAAGATTCCCATATGGATTCTGTGGAAAACGAGGCATGGAGGGTTATGGACCACATTCTCTATGACTGTAAAGCAGCAAGGGAATGTGTAGACAGAGGGTAGTGGGTGTACCATCAATTGCCACATACTTTGTAAAGAATTTTATCATCTCTGTTAGCAGGATTTTTTTAAGATTTTCCTTTCTGTCAGCATTTAAGTGCTTCTGGATTCAATACAGCCCTGTGTGCCTACCAGTTTCATTTGTTGTTGTTTCTGGTCATTACTTAGTACAGCCTTTTCAGTGGGGAACTCTTCCAACCAGTTGGCATAGATTGTTCAGCCTCAAAATTCAGCTGGCTTCAGAGACTGGTCTGAAACTGAGCAAAATGGCCTAGGCTGCAGTGAGGATTCACAGAGTAAAAATCTGTGGCTAAGGTGTGATTCTCTCATCTCCACTTCTGCATCTGTATTTTCCCTTACCTACATAACAGCAACCCAGCCAGCTTATTAACCCAGTGTTCTGTAGCATACTATCCTGGTGATAGCTGACCTAGCACTGATATTCAGAAACTATTTTTTATATCACTTTGGGAATGTCACCACTGAGTCAGTGACATTAGTGGTTTAAGAAAAGATGTAGAAAAACAGGTTTCCAGTTACTGAAAGGAAACCTTCCTCTACAAGCCAAAAATGAGACTCTGGAAACCTTAATTCAAAGTGCTTCAAACTCAAATTGCATTTTCCTGACAAATTGCCAAGACACATTTGACCTGTGTGAGAGCCTCTTCCAAGAGCTAAATGAAAAATGCATTCTTGTAAATATCATTGAAATTGCTCTCAGTTTCTTCTCATGCTCTCAGCCATTAGTCCCTTACAGAAAATGGTTTTCAGATTCACTTTCCTTCCCTCCTACAGACATAACGGGTTTTCAGCCTCTGAAGATGTTATGAGCTGTCCTTATAAATCTTTTTAAAATAACTTGGCAAGAGTCATAACATGAAGTTTCATATAGTTGAAGAAGAATATGCCAGATCATCCCGTATGAAAGGAATATGGGGCTAAGTGTGAAATATCAATGCTAGATTACACCTGAGTTTGTTCTTCCACATATAATATAACCAGAATCAAATATCTAAAAAATAACCACCTAGGACTTGCTTCTTACCAACAATAAATATAGCATTATCTACAATCTCTAAAATGGAAGGTGTTAGCAAGTCAGGCTATTAACATGCAAAAGAAGTCCTCAGTGCTTAACTGCCTTCCTACTAAAGAACAGACCTTTTGAAAGATTTCTCTGTAGAAGAATATTTTGCCCACAGACTGGCAAATTGTCCTTTATACTGTGATCCCTGAGTCCAAAGGAGAAATGAGAGCTACTGAGGTGGAAGGGCAGGAGGGTGTCTCCCTCTGCAGAGAAAGTGGTGTAGCTGTGGAAAGTCATTTGAATTCTGGAACTAGTCAAGATATGCAAAAATCCAGGATTAGAATCTAGAAGTTAGAAAAGTGTATGAAGAACAGTATTTCTTTTGTTTTCTGTCCGCAACTCTGGGGTTTTGAATCCCAAAGTACTTTTGAGTCTCTGATAGGGCGATCATTTCTGGGAAGTCATATGTTTTGCTATTCCCCTGAAAAGAGTTAAATCAAGTAGGATTTTAGGAAGATGGATATTCCTTCTAAACCAGGTTTCAAGGAAACTCCATGTTGGGACGTAATTAAGTATACTTCAGGCAAGACAGAAAATGCAAAGTGACATATCATTTCAGTCTGATTTTATTAACGTAACTCTGAGAAATGAGGCAAGATCTGCATATTCACCATGTCAGAATTGAGACTGTGATGTGTGTCTATCTATTTGTATGTACACATATATGTATGTATGTCAGTGCAGGAGGGCAGAAGTTGCCTACAGCCCAGGAGAAGCTCATGGTGGAGCAGGCTGCCCCCCTGCAGCCAATGGGCACCACATCGAGCAGATCTCCACGCGTGGCCATGGAGGAGCCCAGGGTGCAGCAGTGGATCTAGCCTGGAGGAGGCTGCAGCCCATGGAGAGCTCCTGCAGTAGCAGGGCCTGGGCCAGAGCTGCAGCCATGGAGAGGAGCCCATGGTGGGGCAGGAGGCCTGGGGGAGCTGCCGCCCGTGGGGACCTGTGCTGGAGCAGTGTACTCCTGAAGGGTGGGCCTTGTGGTATGGAGCCATGTTGGAGCAGTGCTTGGAGAGCTGCAGCCTGTGGGAAGCCCACATGGGATCAGTTTGGGAAGGACAGCGTCCCGTGGGAGGGATCCCGCGTGGAGCAGGGGCAGAGTGACCACGGAGGAGCAGCAGAGACAAAGCATTATGGGCTGACTGCAGCTCCTGTTCCCCTGCACTGCGTAGGGGGAGGAGGTAGAAGGTGGATAGGAGAAGGTTCTTTTAGTTTGCTTTTACTTCTCACTGCTCTAGTCTGTAAGTAATGGGCAGTAAATTACATGAATCTACCTTATGCTGAGTCTGTTTTGCCTGTGATGGTAATTGGTGTGTGATCTCTCTGCCCTTATCTCAACCCACAGGCTTTTTCATTGTATTTTCTCCCCCAGTCCTTCTGAGGACAGGGAGTGAGAGAGCAGCATGGTGGTCCTTAGCTGCTTGTTGGTATTAAACCACCATAATGTTCCAACTACTGCACTGAATCAGCCAGACAATTTGAGCAGGAGACACTCCCATGCCGGAGAAATACCCTACTTGTTGGAGAACTTGAGTTACAGAATATTACAGTGCCTACCTGGGTTGCATACCTACATCTTCTTGGTATCTGCAAGTCAATTGAATCTTGTCGTGAAAGCAGTTCAGAATTTCCTTACTTTCCTTTGTTTCAAAGTGAGTGGTCCCAAACTATTGCAGTTTTTAAATGTTCTTTTCAATTTGCCAAAGAAAACACATTGAAAAACAATTGTCTGCATCAACTCAAAATTTTCAGTTGTGCTTATTTTTATTCAGCTGTGCGCCTTTGACTCACACAGGCCCAGTTTCCATGGGTACGTAAGGATACTTTAATGCCAAGAGCTCCTAAATATGAGATACCATTTTATCCATGAAGAAGTTGTGTAAGTCTCCGCTTTTCTTTCTTTCATGCCCTGCTGTTTTTTTTCTCAGGCAGGAAAGCTTTCCAGCAGTGGTTGTAACTCTCATATTGTAGGTCCCCGCCTTACAGAACGATTTGTGGCTTTTGCTCTCCCCTTCAGCTAGCTTACCTGAGGAAGAAGACATGCCACATGACACCTTCACAACTGCTTATCCAGCCTACTAGCTGCCAGGCTGCCAACTGGAGCTGTCTAGCTCTGCCAAAATGAGAGTTAATCCACTGGAGAAGTTTAGAGGAGACATACAGTGATGTAATATTTTTTTTCCTTGCAGCTATTTGGTTGCATTATAAATTAAAAGTCTTAAATACAAGGGAGGTTTTAGGCAAATTCAGTGAAGATGAGAAGTTTTTATGAAAAAATATTTTTGTCAAAGTAGATGAGCTCTCTGTTGTTCAAAAGCCCCAGTGACTTCCAGAGAATTGTGGAGCTGTCCTGAAGAAAATGTTTTGTAACTTGATTGCACTGCTCAGTGATGCCTATTACAAAGATTCAAATAATTTCCTCATTATCTTTCTGTTCGTGCTGCTTTCCCACAGCTGAACAATGTACTTTCCACCTCCATTTTTCATCTGAAGTGAGTTAACTCTTCCTCCACTGAAAAACAACTATGTACTACACCATTTCCTCCACTATTTGCTACTCAGCACTCCAGTGCTCATCCAGTTTTGTGCTGGATTTGTATGATACACAGCCATGATGACTACCAGTGGTGATTTTCTATCTTTTAATTCCATGCCAGTTTGATGTCTATGGTTATCTTTAAAATTGCAACAGTTAGGTTTATATCTCACATGTTTCTGCAAGGACTACTGGTGAGTTTTTCAGGGCTGCATCTTGAAAACTATTTATTCCTATTTATCCTTCCTGAAAGTGCTATAAAACACTTCATCATGCACTTACCATACTCCATTCTGCTGCTTTGTGAAAACAGAATGTTTACACTTCTTTGTCACACCATTATACACCATCTATGTCCAGCTGGGTCTAATACAGTCCTAAATTTCATCTGTCCTCTTTTTTATTTTTCATCACTTATCTATGCTTTTTTCTATACTTTATAATAACATCCTCCATCAAGCTTGTGCTATTTGTGATTTATAGATTGTTGTTATTTTCCTTTCTGTCCTTTTCTATTCCAACTGTTATATGCAATTTGACACTGAATTTGTGTGTGCTTTCAGTGAAAATTATCCTTTTCTAGACCTTAAGGTTTCACTTAAGTCTCATCCAAGTGCTCAACATCTAGAATGGCAAATTCCTATTACATTCCAGTGCATCAGCAAATCATTTTATTGAAAGCATAAGGATTTTGCACCTTGCATTGTGTTATCCTGCTAAACACCATGCTGTCTGTACTTGATGAAAGGCAATTTCTGAAAAATCTGAAGTGAGGAATGACAAATTTATTTTGCTTTCCTAGTGAATTCCTATGTTTATCCAACAGCAGATACAAAAAAGTGCAAGGTCCTGCACCTGGATCGAGGCAATCCAAAGCACAAATACAGGTTGGGCTGAGAATGGCTTGAGAGCAGACCCGAGGGGAAAGATTTGGGGGTGTCCATTGATGAGAAACTCAACATGAGCTGGAAGTGTGCACTTGCAGCCCAGAAGGCCAACTGGATCTGGGGCTGCATCAAGAGAAGCATGGCCAGCAGGTCGAGGGAGGTGATTCTGCCCCTCTACTCTGCTGTCGTGAGACCTCACCTGGAGTACTATTTCCAGTTCTGGGGTTCCCAACCTAAGAAGGATGTTGAGCTGTTGCAGTGGGCCCAGAGGATGGCCCTCCGCTATGAGGACAGGCTGAAAGAGTTGGGGCTGTTCAGCCTGGAGAACAGAAGGCTCTGGGAGGACCTTATAGCAGCCTTCCAGTATCTGAAGAGAGCCTACAGGAAAGCTGGGAAGGGACTTTTTACAAGGGCATGTAGCAATAGGATGAGGTAATGGCTGTAAACTGAAAGAGGGTTGATTTAGACTAGATATAAGGAGGAAATTCTTCACTGGGAGGGTGGTGAGACACTGGAACAGGTTGCCCAGAGAAGTTGTGGATGCCCCCTCCCTGGAAGTGTTCAAGGCCAGGCTGGATCGGGCTTTGAGCGGCCTGGTCTAGTGGGAGGTGTCCTTGCCCATAGTAAGGGGCTTGAAACAAGACAATCTCTAAGATCCTTTCCAACCCAAACCATTCTATTATTCTATGAAAAGTGGATGTGTCAAGTAAGTCTGTATTTTCTGTTTGAAGGGGTTTTTGGCTGTTGAAAGTAGGTATTTAGATAAAACATGTCTCATCCTTTTATAAAAATGTCCAGTTTCAGATGGTACTAAAGAAAATCCCTGCCCTGAAGTGAATATTCTCAGTACCATTTAAAGCTGCAAAATGGGTCCTACTTGCACAGACACAAGTAATGCCTGGCCTTGTCCCTGTACAGCTGGATCATCAGAAGGTGTACAAGACTACCAAAAGTATCACAAAAAAACATGAATTCACTTCGAAGTAGAGGGGACTATGTAATTGGAAGGACAGACTGATGGAGACTGCTGCGCTGGCACCTGGCTGAGTAGTTTCCCCTCCCACATCAGAAGACAATTCACCCAAGTTTTCCCTGAGCTGCTCCAGTGCCTGTCCCTAGCTGCCTGCAGCATGTAGGAAGTGGTCAATGAAAGCTACCTTTGTATCAGCCTTCACAGTTTTGCAGTGAACCCAGTGAATTGAATGAGAACAGATGTGCAAGCTCATTAATATGTTAGCTGCAGCAGATGTCATGCAGTTCGTGCAGTGCAACTTGGATTCCCTCACAGTCTAGCAAATGTAGTAGAAAATACTCAGTGAACAGCAGTATTTTAAGGACCTACATACCATGCTTCATTTTCAACACCTCTGCTGTGTATATCAGTAGTCAAAGATATGAATTTAGCTGCTCTTTTTAAGCTGGTCATATGTTGACAAAACAGAAGTAACCATATTTACTTGAATAATGAAATAATCACAGAAATTCACATCTGTGTAATAGACAAACTCAAATCTGAGGCAGAAAAAGACAAAATATCTATTATAGTTGATAATCTTCAGATATCTTCTTAGTAATCATCTAATCACTTAAAATACAGCAACTGTCTTCCTAAATCGAAGTCAAAGGAATAATAATGCAATTAATGTGAAGAGTGACCAAAGATCTTAATTAATCAAGAGCTAGATCCCTCATTTAATATCATAGAAAACTTAAATCAAGTTTCAAAATAGCCTTGACTATCCCAGTTCAAGGTTTCTTCATGACAAAATGTATTGTTCCAGTTAAAGCAGTTAGCTCAATTTATAGCTAGAGACTGATGTACTTGTGTATTTAGATTATTAAAAATGTCAAGCTGACAAAACTAAGAGGCAAAAAAAGTACTTAAGCTTTGAAACTAGAAAACTGAATAGCATTAAGTCTAAAGGGGTAAGTGTAATAAATGCATGCATTTTTTAATGTTCACCTGCCACTCACTGATTTTTGCATTTTTTCAGCCTAGCATAAAGAAAGTTATTGAAATGATAAATAAGATGAAATGGAGCAGGAAATGCAGACTTTAACACAATTTCTTCTAATTGAAGTAGGTTTCCCCTGAGGGAGGACCATGCCATTTAATCAGATTTTCCCTGACATTACATTTCACAAAACCGGGGTATTATGGAGATTCATGTCATGAATAACAAATGCGCTGTTTTGTACTTACGTTTCCATGAAATGTGAAAAATCTTATACTAGAGTTTATATGATTCAGCCATTTTCAGCTACATAAATATCCTACCAAATGACCATTTCAAGCATGCTGTTTTATTACTGATTTCTGTAATGAACTTTGAAAGAAATCTTTTCGTTCTTGTGCTCCTCCTGCAAGAGCGTATGTATCATTTGTGAGACCAGCAATGAGTGTTTAATGGAGCCTGGAAGCCTTGTTAGATATCAAGAGGCAAAAAATGCTGTGAGTTCGGTCTGCACACCAGTACATTTTTTGTAAACTGGTTGCAGTATCGCCTCACGTAGGACCCCGTAGCCTCATTTAGGACAGGGGGTGCTGACCATGCCATGGAGTGAGGAGGGCTGAAGCAGGCAGTTGTGGTGTGGGCAGGCCTGCAGGCCTGCTGCCCTCAGCTGCCTCCAGCCATCCCTGCGTGTTCACAGGACGCTGCCACTCTTTGTGCGCTGCCCTCGGCCTCCTTCCAGTTTTCTTGTTGTGTTCCTAAAATCCTGCAGTAATTACTGTTTGTGAAAACATGCTTNAAAAAAAAAAAGAAAAAGATTCTCACCCATTTTCTGCCAACACATTGCAAGTTCCAGCTATCCTCAAACACAGATAGGCTTAGCAGAGAACGACTAGGTTGTTTGAGCTGCTTTCCTTGTCCCTAACCACCCCATCAGGCCCCTGCTATTGCAGCATTTGCTCAGGGTCAGGCTATGTCTGGCTGTGCTCAAGCTAGGAGCCCAGCAGCCCAGCTATTCTGCTAAAATTGTCTGCTAAAACCAGCTAAAATATGTGCTCTGCTCCTTTGGCAGAAGATGGGATCCTCACGATTGGCATTGTGTGCTCACCATCTCTCAGCTGTAGCCATGCACTCCTCTTGTTATTGAGCCCTTGTTCCTCATTCTTCCCACAGCTCACTCATTCCTGGCTCCTCCTGAGGACAAGACCACCAGGCCTTGCTTCCTGCTGCCTTTCTGGGCTCTGGGCCAGTGCATCCCTCAGTGCCTTGTACTCGGCTCTGGCTCACATTGCATTTGCCACCTGCCTCCCACTTCTGTGCCTGTTGGCCCAAGGGCTGACAGAGGCCTCATTTGTGGCGCCAGTGGTCTCAGCTGGTGGGCAGGGCTTGCCTGGTGCTGCTGCACCCCTCGGGTTCAGAGTGCTGATCCTTCACTGCTTCCCAGCCAGCACACAGCATAGCATGGATTCAGAGGACTTGTGTACTGCCATCTTTCAAAGGATTTCTTTGACTAATTTCTGGCATGTTCCTCTGATGCTTACAACAGCATTTTGGTTCATTCTGGCAAAGTGGTCAAAAAATTGTGAGACAGTGCCATCCCCTCCATCTGTAACAAAGGGGATGGGACACAGGCAAGCATGCAGCAATAGAACAGGCGCAGTCACTACCTTATAAAATACTTACAAACAGCAGACAGCATTGTGCCAAGAAAGGATGACTCCAAAACTTTAGTATAAGATGTCTGCACTGAATATTTTTCAAATGATACTCACTTTTCGTACTGGATTCTTTTTGAGAAATGCAAGGGAATTAAAATGAACGGCAGTTAGAAACTTGCTCTTTTTACCTCCTTACAAAATAGAACACTTCTGGCAGAAAGAAATACCAGCTCATGTGCTTTAGTATTATTCTGACATCTCTAACCTTCAGTGTCAAAAGATGAGACCTGAAAGTTTCACTTCAGTGCTAATTAAAACCAGTTCGATAGGCCATGGCAGTTCCTAGCATCACAGCACATTGTCCATTAAAAGCAGAACCATAGAGAAGCAGGACCTGAGTGGGATGCAACCTGCAGATTTGGGGAGATGCTCTGCTGGGGCCTCTTTAAGGGTGTTGCTGAGCAGCTGCAACACCTGCTGCCTCTCATGG
This sequence comes from Penelope pileata, assembly GCA_013396635.1. Classification (NCBI taxonomy): domain Eukaryota; kingdom Metazoa; phylum Chordata; class Aves; order Galliformes; family Cracidae; genus Penelope; species Penelope pileata. Next base: position 163,539 of record WBMW01000714.1, on the reverse strand, counting down.
CACAGCCTGCCTCCCAGTACGCTCCTCTCTGTCCACGTGCTTCTATAGACTGGATGTGCTCCAAAATCTGGGGATTAAGTCAGTTTCCACACATGACAGGTTATCCAGAGGACAACAGCTTATGTGAATCTTGATTCATTCAGTTTCCATATGTCTTTAAACTAAAGTCTGACTTTGAAGCTTCACTTTGGGAAGAAGTGAGGAAAATCCGCAGCTGCAAATATAATCCCGTAAAAGATAAGTCATTGGGGGGGATGACAGACTCATTTTACAGTGTATAGAAGTCATATAATTTGCTTCTTGTCAAAATCTTTTCCCATTTTTCTTGCAACATCCTGACAGTGATACTTTTGAGAGCCATAAGGAGCCCCCCAGGTGCTTTCCTGACCATCACTGGTGGCAGCAGCAGTGACTGAGAAGCTGCTGCAAGGTGGCCTTTAGGACCTGACCCCATTCCCACACTATCTGGAAGCACCTGGCAAGGGGAAGGCATTCTGACCTGTCAGATGTGCTTATGCTGTCTTTGAGCATCACATTTAGTTCTTCACATGTAACTGTGGCGGTGGGCATGGAGAGCCTCATGAAACCCAGGCTTGTTCACTAAATAGATAGTGTGCTATGTTTCTTTCTTCCCTAAAGGTCTCTCACTTCTAACCACCTCTCCCTTACTACTGTGAAGTCTGTCTGTAGGTCTCATGGGCAAAGTTTCATCTTAATTATACTAATGGTAAGGGGAAAAGAATAGACATATGGAGGTGAACTGTGCTTTTAAACAATGTGGATTATGTTGCTGTACACAAAGATACAGTAACTAAATCTGCTGACAAGAATTCATTATAGACGAATCAGAAAAGAAAAGGCAATGATGGAAAGTAAATATGATTTGGGAATGCCTGATTTGGCCATACTTGACTGTCACCTACATTTTTCTTGTTTGCTTTTGAGGTAACGGGCAGGCTGCCAGGGATGCATCTGAAAAGTGTGTTAAGTTTTATTTGTCTGTTTTATAAGAGACATCAGTGGGCACAGACATAAAATTGATATACAGTGCAGATATGTAATTTACAGTGTTTATATAAATTATTGCAGGATATCACTTTGAACAAAGACATTATCTTAGCAGTAGTCAGAGAATTATTCATATCACAAAATCAGTGAGTTTCAGAAAGAAGAAATCATCACCAATTGTTGTGAATCATTGCTTTTCTTACAGGATAATCCCGTGCCTTCTATCCCCCATACAGATTTCAGAGCCTGCAAGCATGGTGCAGCCTGGTTGTGCCAGGGCAGGCAGTGGCTGCACTGATGGACAGCATCTCCTGAATGCTGTGCAGGAGCTTAGCTTTAATACCATATCATTTCAAGAAAACTTCTCTACATCCACAAAATAACTGTTTTAAATACCCCATAGTTATCAGTGTCTGCAACACTGCCAGTTATACCATTGTGATAATGAGTTGAGAGGATTTCTGTTTCTTCTAAGGATGCAGTCATATGAGACGTAAGAGCTCACTTCTGCCAAAATTCAATAGGTGAATTGTTTTCACAGTAACAGAAGTCAGAGTTAGTTCCATGCTGGGATAGGATATAGCCCAGAACAAGCATTCGAACTTACATTCCCCAATATATCCTGACCCAGTGATATTGTTTTCATAGCATACATTTCTTTATATTAAGATTTTAAAATTTTGTGGTAAAAGGTCTTGACCCTTGGTTTTTAGCATCCCAGATGAATGCCCTGACAGCTCTGTCATGGAGTGTGTTTCTTGCAATAGCATCTGTTGGAGCTAGTCCATGTTTAAATAATTGAGTAGTTACTAGGGCACAGCAAGACATACCGAGTCTGTAATCTAGAAGTCAGGAATCCCAACTGAGCTGCTAAAATAGAAATGTCTGGCAGAAATTGGGAACTGAAGGAATGATCTTCTACCATAGAGGAGAATCCTAACCTCTTGTGTTATCCTGAGATTTGGACTTTCACAAGAGAGGTTTTATTTTCAGTCCAGATGGAATGGACAAAATGTAAAATTAGAAAATTCTGAAGGACAAAAAATTATTTTCCACCATGCTTTTGGAGTAGTTAAAATTATAAGGAAACAGAGAATTCATACGTCAATGCTGCATGTGTTTTGTTCAAAAGAAGTAATTGCTTGCCACTCCAGTGTTTCATAAAGTGCACTGTTAATGACCAACAAAGATTGTGCATCCCACACTCATTTGACCTGACTTCACTGGTGAAGTGTCGCCAGTGGCCGGATCAGGCCAAAAGTTTGTGAACTGTTACCAGCTTTCTGCTTCAAGCTGGCCTTTTGGGGTACACAATGCAGACAACTTAAGCAAGAAGTGAGAGGTAGTCCCTAAACATTGCTTTAACAGTGGTAGCTCCTGTCATGTGCTTACATGGACACTTTGGCACTCAGTTCTCATTCAGGTCCCCTCCCAGAAGATGGAAAACAGAATGAGGATCAGGAATTGTCAGCTCAGTGGCAGAGCCTTCTTTAATAGACCCAGTTCAATAACTATAACAAAATATCATTCTTTTTCTTAATTTAGTGCTGTTCTGCTAATAATTTCCCCATTAACTAGGAAAGCAGAGTAATAGGCAATGTGCTGCTCTGCATACTAATAAGATTTCTAACTTTACAAGCTGTTTTCCAGTACTGTTTCAAAGCGTAACAGCAGCTTCCTTGCAGTAGCTGCCATTGTATGAGGTGCTCCTCTCTGAAAAATTATGAGAGACACTCCCGAACACACCCTGGTTGGTGACTGACAGGTTCTAGTCCCAGAAGTAATCTTGTTGGACAACATTAAAATTACTAGCTATGCAAAATGAAGATAATAAGACTTCAGCTTGTCTGTAGAGCAGAAATTATCACTAATCCCTGTGAAGAAGAGAGCTTCTTCAAACCCACATAGAAAAAACATGCACAGAAAAATCCTGCTACACACACAAAGCGTAGTCATCCAAGGCTAAATAGCTAGTGCAGTGACTATGGAGAGCTGAGAGAAGAAATGCTTGGAAGAAATCAACAGCAAAACATGAATTCAGAGGCAATTCACAAACTGAAAGTACACCCTCAAACAAGTCAAAAGTTTGATGCTGTGGGGTTTAGCTTCCACTTTTACCAAATAAAATCTCAGAAATAGGGATGAGGATTAAAGTTTTCTGGTACTGGCTTCACGTTTGTTAGAACTTGCCCTAACCGTGATTCATGTTTAAAATAATGATTTCTGTAGAAAATCTTAGATTTTAAATGAAATATAATGTTTTTTCTCTCCCTAATTGAAAAAAAAAAAAAAAGAAAGAAAGAAAGAGTCAATATTTCATCTGTGAAAAGCTGGCCATATTCAATGGAAAAAGGAAGAAAACATAACTTTTTAGTAAGATAAAAATACAACTGCAGTATTTTTCATGCTATTGGGAAAAATGTAGTTAAAAAAGTCTCTGTGTCAGTGTCCTTCACATGACCTGCAGCACATCAGTATTTTCTGTTTGTGAGTGCTCCTGCAGCCAGAAGCATCAGCAAGTGTGAGGAAGGTGGCCAGAGCCCAGTCCCCCTGCTCCACAGAGGACATGTCAAGTGAGATGCTTACATAGCTCTGGGCACCAGCACACACCAGCTGGGTGGTCAGAGCCGCAAGGCCATACTTTGCATCTTTTTGGAGCTACAGCTGAAGTTAAAGTACATTGCTATCAGCACCCTGGGAGGAATGGTTTGTCTAGGCAGACAGCCTTCATCCAGACAAGCTGGTGTTACTACAGGTCCCTCTCACCCACAGCTCCCTGGCTAGCCAGACTTTAAAACTGTCTATTACAATTGTCAGAAGCGGGAATAGTGGAAGTTGTATGTCTGGTTCAATCATGTAAGCTAGATAGGATTTGACAACTTTGGGAAAGATTAAACTTAGATATAGCAAGTTAAAACAGAAAAACAGAACAAAATGAAGTGATTTTCAAATACTTTGCTTCTTCAGGTCCTCTGAAAATTTCCTGTGGAGAGGGGTTATTCATCTGTTCTTAGTTATTTTAGATATTTGCTGATCTTTTTTTAAAAAATTGCATGCCATGCTATTTAAACAGCAACCTTTAAGCTGTTTAAAGGAGGAGAGTGCAAAGCACTGGATTAATCTGCTTACAGCCCATATGGCCAGATGTTCCAAGGACTGTGGAGGAGCACAGGTCACAGTTAACCCGTGCTCAAATGGCTTTCTCAGCACGAGGTCTTTATTCCACTTGATGAATCAAACTGAATGGCATTTTTATCTTTGAAATTGATTTCAATATTCAACTCTGTCAGGAAGAAAAATCAAGATGCAGTATGCTATTCATGAACACATCCTTGGATGACCCACCAAGAGAGCTGGAGAGTTGTCCTGTAAATTATTACATTACTAAAAGTCAGGGAGATCTTGGCAAGAATGCGTATTGTAGTCAGATGTTGAGCAGGAAAACAAGTTTCTTCTCCTCTGTGGGACAGGGTATACTATACTGAATTTTCTAATCTAATGAAAAGAGGCAGAAGGGTGATGACTGAGGAGGAGTGTTATTATAGATTAAAACAGGAGGCTTTACAAGCTGACAGACAGAGCAAAATAAGTAACATTTTTAAGCATTAGCTAATTTGTAAATGCTGCAAAGCATTCACCCCCGCCTAACAGGATTGACCTGTTGTGTATTGTTATAGAAAGTCACTTTTTTAACAAGTGACATCTTTGCTTTTTGTATAATCTCATTTGTGCCATACCACACAGGTCCAGTCAAAATACTGACTACAGTCCCTTCTGTAGTATAGAACAAAGGGTCTTGTTCTTTCTGTGGTCTTCTTCTTTATGGTGGGAATAGAAGCAGGCTATAAAAATTAGTATGCCACTAGCTTACAGATGGTATAGTGCTAATATTTCTGGTATAGACTTTAAAAAGGAAAAGCAAACCAATAAAAAGTTATTATTTCTCAACCTATCAGACTTCACAGTGTCCAGTATAAAACAGATCAACATTTCATTCTGCTGTTAAAGGAATGTGGTGATAGCCAAATCAGCCAGAGGCGCGGAGATGATATCCATGCTGCAGCTGTGGCTCTCCACTCAAGTTGGGCGATACAGACATTTTGGGTGCAAAATTGCTTTTATGGATCAGATTGTCTGAAGTCAAATAGAAACACCTCAATTGCAGGGTAAAACCACTGTGTATATTGCTCATCATTGCAAAGTCCATAATAAATGGCATTGCTGTGTTGATACAAAGTCAGTGGGGTTTATGAGCGCTGCTGATAATTACTGTGGTGGCTGACTGGATTCAAAGGGTTGTTGAGTAAGCAATCAGCTGTGACCAAGGAAATAGAGTAGAGTTGTAACAGCTAACAAACATTTATTCAAAAAATTAGCAAGCAATGAAGAGTAAATTTTCAGTTTCTTTTATGTAGCCAGTGTAGGCACCCTAGTGCTCATTTTCAGCTACTTTCATTCAAAATTCAAAATGAAATTCAAAAAGTGAAACATTCAAAATTTTAGACTCAATTTCTTCTTAGTGCTTGAATGGTCATTTGCAAATTTTTGACCAAGTGGCAATGAGCACTGTTAAAGTGTTGTCTGAGGATAAACACATTTGGCAGGGAAATGGAGAAAACTCACAGCAAAGGCAGCCTGTGATCACTGGATAACAAGGTTACATGAAAATAGATTAATGGCAAATTTTGGAAACCAGGATCAGAAAAGCCAAGACACTGAGAAAAATTTTAAACATTTAATACAAGATGCAGGTTGTGATAATGAATCAAGACAAATAAATTTGTAAATTTTGAGGTAATTTATGGACAGAAATGGGATTACAATTAAATGTTTGATCCTTCAACGTACTAGGAACTGTTAAATAATCATGTCATGCAAAATTTCCTGAGAAAAAGAGTACAAATTAGCATGCAGTTTTTATGTACTATGTCTACCACTGAAGCTAATTAGGAATTTTCAGACAGAATATTTTTCCATTGAAAATATAGATTTAACAAAAGCAAAAAAGCCCAAATTAACTGTTCTTACCCTTTTGGAGCACTTTCCATTCAAAATCAATATGTTCAATTTTTTTTAATTTTACACAATAAATTGTTAAGCTAAGAAGTAGAAATGAAAACAAAATGGTTTAATTCTTCCAAGTCAAAGATTTCAGATGATACTGCTATATTTAGCAACATACGATTCTATGCAATAGCCAAGACTATAGTTAGAACTTTGACCACTGAACTTTGAACATTGCTGGAATATCTAGATTTTTACAATCAAATTAATTCCTCTGCAGATACTCTCTGGAAACAAAGTTATACAAACCACAGTGTATTCAGGATGCACATAGCATTTTCTATATAGGAGATATGAATGCACTTAAAGACACAATAAAATGTCCTTAATTTCCAAAGAAAGCATAAAGCAGATTTGGACACCATACCATCATTTCCAGGGTGTCATAACATGTATAACTAACTGAACCATTACTAGCTAAAAAGTGCCATCCTAGTGAGGAGACTCAAAATTGGACATTTATTCACCATTTTTCTCTCATTATTAACAAAATGTATATGTTTGTATGTATGTTCTTTTATCCCTAGTGAAAACTTCCAGTGTGTTCATGAAAAGCTCTATAATAGCAAATCAAAGGTCAAGCAAAATGGAAGGTTTTGTATAGCTACAATTCTAGATTTAGCGTAGAATTACATCTTACCCTATTACATTAAAGTGCAGAGTATTTAAGAAATTCTAGGCCCCTTCTGGTACTTGAACTTTGTACAACTTTGTTACAAAATATCCCTTTTTTCCTGGGTGTTGATATAAATCTTCTTTTTCATGTGAAGTATTTGCAACAGGATTTGAATCTCTTCAAATTTCTCCTGTAATGATGCTCCAGTAAGTGCAGTGAGTACAGAATGGTAAACTGTACTGTACTTAATGTGCACTTTTCATGATGTAAACAACATTTACTGGAACATTTCTAAGATTGCACCAAGTGAACTTGGTCATTAAAAACTCCTTGTCTACAAAATTTTTGCACTCAGTAGAACAATGTTTATTATTTGTATTATGTTGCTAAGTGAGATATACTTGACATCATTCTTTGCAACAGCTGACCCAAACAAGTAACTGATGCTTGTTCCAAAAAAGATAATCTTCCCACTTTTGTTCTTTATTCTCTTTACGATCCTTCAATCATGAGTCACAGTATGAGATAAATTAATGAAACATTGAAAAAATACTTTGGAAATATTAAGAACAGTGGAAAACTGGATTGAGTTTTGGAAATGCAAGGATAAATGAGAAAATTCCCTTTGATTTTAATGTTTCATTAAAAGTGTGTTCTTATCATTGTCATTATAACATGAAGTATTGCTAGATGAACTGTAGAAATAACTGACCACAGGACAGGATAATCAAATATCAAGAAATGGTGATCACCCTTAGTCAAATACTTTTCAATTATAGAAGCTCCTAAATGCTGAAAAGAAGGTTATATCAAGCCATCAGAAAAAAAAGAATTTTTGCACTTAATAGCTTATCCATTTTTTTTTTTTTTTTCACACTGTGCTGGTTGATCTAGTAAAAGATATCATATCTCCCCACAAACGTGCCATGTATCTTTAGACTGTCACAGGGACAGTAGCACTACTGCTCCATCATGTAATACTTTAATGATTTCAGAACTATAACACCTCAGGATAAACTGTCACAAGACAAAAAGTGATTTAGCACTGCAGAGTTGGAGGTGCAGGGAGGTCCTTTTTTTGCTGGGAATCTAATAGCAATAATATTCAAGTCACAAATCATTTGCTCGGTAGAAGACCCCCTGGGCTTAATGGATAGTGGGAGTACTGCTCCCTGAATTTGCTCAGCTCAGCAGACAGCACTGCTTCCTTCCAAAGCTTATTAGCTAAAACTTCCATTTAGTCTGCCTAAAAAAAAAGTGAGAAATTTGCTGTTCTGAGAACCAAAGGGGAGACTAGGCTGGGGGATTTGGCTTTTGATCTTTGGAGGAAGCAGATGTTAAGTTTCTGATTGAAGCCTAATACCCTCTGCCTACAGCTGTGAGTGCTGGAACACTTTCATAGTGCACTTCCAGCCTGCCCAAAGGCACCCAACTTTCCCAAGCTTTCCTATTGCTTTACAGAGCTGTGATTTGTTAGCTCACTTCTTGAGGTGATGGCACTAAAGGAGATTCTGTAGGTGTAAGGTGTATTCTCTGCAGAAATCACAGACATTTTAATCCAACTAAAACTCATCCAGACAGGATTCCTGTGTATTTCAGTGGATGCAGGGCTCATGCATTGATATCAGAATGCTTTCTTGGGGGGAAAAAAAAAATAGAAATGAAGAATATCCCTTTTCTGAGCAGGTGTATCAACAAATGTATGAATTGCTTTCCCAAACTTCTTGTCATGTTTTAGAAGGGTCAAAATCCCTTTGCTGCTGAAGACGTTTCCGCAAAATGTTTTCAGAGAACATCCAAGATACAACAGTTTTTTGCTGGTTTAGTTACATAGTCTGTGGTGACATAGCTTTCATAGCAACTGTGTGGACTGAACTTTTTTAGTGCTTCTATAGGTTTTTACAAGACAAACTAGAGGAAACTACCTGTAATCTTCTGATTCTTTATTGGACCTAAGATGTCCAAGACCATTTTTAATCATCCATGTGACTTGAAATAGAAGAAGTTGATCATTGTTTCTTACCAGCATTGGCCAATGGCACCCACAGAGCAGTCAGATGGCAGTGGTATAGAAACATATTGAAAAATCAGTTACATAAGCAAACACATTGTAAGAATTATTTGTTTCTATGCAAGAAATAAAAACCTATTTGCTCAAAACAAGTGATTACCCTAATAGAGATGGCATGGATTCATAGATATTTTGCCATTGCATAGAATCGTATAACAGGACTTCATTACCAGTTCAAAATGCACAAGGTTATCACCATTCCTATACCTCATTTTGCTATTATTGCTATCTGAAGCAAATTAAATAATTAAAAAATCCACAATATTTAAGATTAAAATACCATTTGAGAAATCGAGGGTGTTGTTCAAAAATTCTTTAGGTCTCAGAGTAGAAGTGTGTGTTCTTAATGCAATATGGAGTTCTTGTTTTACACAGTTGGGCTTCTTTTGATCAACTTAGATCCCACAGCTGCTCAGAAGACTTTGACAGGGGTTCTTGTAAACCAGAGCGATGAATTTGGTAAAGTTTAATTCATTCACAATGCTGGAGTTGGAGGCTGACTTCAAGCTGAATCCGAGATTCCTGAATTAGGTAGTCAGGTGTTTCGTTACCCCAAACCTCCTACCTCGTGCACCTTGCCTTATTTCTCCGGAACACATTCTCTTAGGCACCTGCTTCCCACACATTCTGTGCCTACAGACAAAGCCTCCCCATTTCTGGAGGTGTGCTAGCCCTTATCTATGAACGAACGGATTTTAATACAAAGCTGGAAACCTGCTGGATTTATAGACTCCTCACTAGTTCTTCACTTTATTCCACAGCTGTATCTGTCAAAACCCATTACAGAAGTACTTCAGAGACTGCTTTCTAGTCTATTTATCAAGTACTTCAGCCCATCACCGACAAAAGAAGAGAATAAAAGGGTTTGTTATTGAATCATAAAAAACATGTATTCCTGGTATAGCTCAGACAAAATGCCACTGGCTATGTCATGAGAGTAGACGATTTAGACCAAACTGAGTTCCTAGATTCCTGTTGATGTTATGACTGATATAGCACTATTACATCCTGCAAACTTGACATAACATTACTCAGAAGAATACAAAGCATTATATTTTATGGAGAGGATAATGATTATGATAAAAGAGGTTTTGCATGCTAATATAGTTCCACCTAAACTGTTTCCTGTAACTTCTGGTAAATGTGTAGGAACGAAAAAAAGAAAAGCACTTCATGCCCCTTGTACTTTCTATCTCATAAAGGACCTTTTCAAAAGAAAGGGATATGAGTAATTCCATTTTTTTTATATAGAGAGCTCTATCAAGCGCATAAAAAATGGAGTGGACAGATTTTTACTGACAATAAAAATATATCTATTATATTATTTGACGTACTGGATGAGTTAAAATAATTAAAACTAATAGATTAAAGTAAATATAGAAAGTAGCTAAGTATGGGAAAAGTAATAGTAGCAAAAATAACATTGTTCTTGATATTATGTATTATTTTTTCCACTCTGTACTAGTAAATTGGCATTATAAGATAGTTATATTTCATACAATTTCACATATAGTAGATATAAAACATAAAGAATATATTAATCTACCTATGCAACAGAATAATTTGCAGAACCTGTCATTTGGATTGCACTGCTGTGTGTATTGTAATTTTCCACAGATCTTGGGAGTTTTCGAGAGTAGGTGGGATACCTGGATGCCGTCTTGTATACACATACAGTAATAAGCATATTCTTTGTATTAATTGTCTGTCTTTCCTCAGTAAATAAGGGACTGTTTTCTGGATTTTATCCATCCGTTTTATCCAGCAAGATACCACTAGTTGACCAGGATATGGGGCCTATGATTTGGTGTCTCAGCTAGCCCCAGACTTCTGTGACCAAGCTGCCCTTGGGTGCAATGTAAAAGTATGCCAGCAGGAGTCCCAGACATCGCTACGCAGAGAGTCCAGACAAATCTGCTGGTGTCTGTTGTTATTACTACCATGAATACTCTGTGGAGATGAGTCAGATTATTGAAAAAAAGGATATAGCAGGATGGAGAAATTCTCCTCCACTTGAAAGAAAGGAGGGATACCATGCAGTTCAAGAGCTGATGGCCATAAGTTTGCTTTCAGCAGGATCCTGCTGAGTATCTATGAGGTTCCTGCGAGCAGCTTCTGGGAGTGCAGGGAGTATGCCCCAATGGCACATGCACGTCACCCCAGGACCACAGGGTGAGAAGGCCCATGCTAGTCATTTTTAGGAAAGTGAATTTGGAGATGAGATTTCTTGGATTCATTTCCATGTTACAGAAACCAGCAGCCAGGTGTGAATGTCGTCTTTGTAGAAGTCATTTGAGGTCAGATTGTGATCATAAACTCATTCCTTAAGTAATCTATGTCCTTTCATAAGACTGTTGTCTCACCATCCAGCTGCCAGACTGCATGGAGGGGCACCTGAACTTGCTCAAAATCCACTAAATTCCCCAGTTCAGTTAAATTTAGGTCTGTCTTCTTAGCTCTGGACTTTTTCCCTAAGAGTAAGAAGTAAAAAGGGACTGTTGTTTTCCACAGACATGCTGTGTATTCTGCAAACATCTTCCTTTTACCTCCTTGGGACTGGCACATTATAGCTATAACAAAAACAGTCTGTTCTTTCTTTGGATAGGCAATAGCCTTTACACAAAGCAGAGGCTTCAACATCTTTTTCGCAGTTCTGACCAGGGTAGAAACAGTATGCATGTCTTCTCTAAGGATGTCTTTGTGAGGTGAGATGTAGGTTTTTGAGAATAGAATCTTTGAGCAAATGAGTGCAGCAATTCTTTTCATTTAGATTATTATTTTAAATGATTTCTCATTGTAAGACCTGCTGATCACTACTGTTTAATCACTTAAAATGTATCAGCAAGATCCCCTTGTTTTGCTTTTCCTATTTATTGGTTATTACTCAAAGCTAATGACTCAGAAATTTAAAATAGTAGTGCTTTAGTGATTGCATTCATTTTTCATTCTCATTAATACTGTACTATGAAGAGAAGCATGTAACTTCTACCATTCCCCTGTAACATGTAACTACTCTTTTCCTTCCTGGTATGGCACCATAAAAATCATTGCAGAACTTCTTTTTATAGCCACATCAAATGTGGACTGTGACTCTGAGCAGCAAGGTTGTAAACCATGGAAAGATTTTACACTAAAGAATTTACATACATTAAATCCATGATTCATACTGCTCCCAGCAGAAAGTCCCATTCAGTACACCAGTCAGGAAAGACTAATACCTCACACTGTCAGAGCCTCAGGAAACTGCTATATTTAGATCCCTAAATTATAGGATGCTACTATTGGCATGAACTTTATTATCATTAACATTATGATTAACACTAAAAGTTAAAACTGCTGAAGAATTTAACTTACTCATCAAGAAGTGTTTTCCCAGTTTCAGCACCTGCATATATGAGAGAGCTTGCCTACGTAACATCCTGTGTCATGACACAGCAGTTATAATACCAGAGCCTCCACCAAAGTGAGGCAAGTTATTCCCCTTTCACCTTACCTGAGGCATTTCATAGGCCTAACTTCAAGGTTTGGAACAGCAATTATATTGGGCTTTGTGCTGCAAACTCCCTTCCTGACTGCAAAATCTTCAAGCATCTACAATGGTACTACTACATGCTCATTGCACCTAGCACCATACAATTCGTTTTCTTCAGAGGCCCTTAGGCATTATTGCAAAACAAAAGCCCTCATCAGTCATGCCATATGTCGAGATCTATATATCTACCTTGCATCTTGTACTTCAGCTCACGGATTTGTGTTTCTGGTACCCCTCTCAAAACCAAACGGAATTTTCCAGAGTCATGGACAAGGTATGAGGAAATGAGCTTTATCCTTGGGGGATATGATTCTGGGCCAAAAATTAGTGATTTGACCTATTGTGATCTTGCCATTTGGAAAAAAAAAAAAAAAGCTACTTGAAAATCTGCAGAGTCTGGCAGAGATTTGTCTACATCATTATTTAATAGCCAGGAGCACAACAAAAATGTCTTTTCATTTAAGCAACATCTATCAGCTGGTGCTTGGTGTTTGCCCCAGGCTCCAAAAACTTTGAGCAGCTCATGTTTAATCAAGAGCATTATGTATTATGAAAACAGCTTGTATTTATAAAGTTAACTTTATCCTGCTCTGAGGAGAGGACAATGTCCTGCAAAGGTGTAGCCTGATGTATTCCCGCAGCCCAGCTCTGTATGTCCCAATGACAGAAAATCTTCTAGAAATTATTGAGCAAGAAGTTTAAAGCCTTTATCCCCTAAATGCAGGCCTGTGTAAGAAAAAGAGTATCTCCTGTTTTCAAACTGGAAACACCACTTCTACACCTGCAGGATAACTTGCATGAAAAACCAACTGAGGCCAGTTTGCATGCTGCACAGAGAAACATTTATTGGACTTCCCAGTCCATCAAAATTGCAATTCTTTTAGCAGTGGCCATCTGCAAGAAAGTGTGACCCTGCAGTTCTGTTTTGTCCAAGGTACTAGGAAAGCAATGGAGGTCTTGAGAAACAGGAAGAATTCAACATGGAGATCTTCTTATTATAAAAGTTCCTCCGTTTTAGTCTTCAAGGTTCATTAATTTGGTTGTCAGAAAGGATTGGTATGGTTCTGAATGCACACATTGGAAAATATTCAACCTCTGCTTTCTGAAAAGCTTTTAAGAGCAAATAAGAGAATTATTGTCACGCTTTCTATCACTATGAAACTCACAAGTCTCTAAAATGAAAAGAAGTCTAAATAGAAGGGCTGTGGAAGGGTGGAGATCTCCTGACAGGTACTGTGAGGTGGTAGGTGAACTCCTGTGCCAGACTGCCCAGGCTTGGTTGGGTCCAAAGCTGGAGTTAAGTCCTGAAGGGCAGGCTCTCCAATGAGCATATCAAATGGATCCCCCTGTGCAGCAGACTGGCCACAGCCTCTGTGTCCTAAGCTCTCTCAGAGAAAGATGAGTGGTACATACACCAGAGAAAGTCACCATAATAATGCTGCATGTGCACCTGGCCACCTGCCTATGAACACTCACATTCAACTCATATCCAGAGTGCCCCTGCCTCTTTTCTCCATTCCACTGTGCTTCCTGCAGCCATTAATACTGAGCAGTTATACCACTGTATACGTGCAAGGAAAAACACTCTGCATTTCCTTCTAGATTTGCGTAATGCCCAGCTATGTACTGCTGCTTTTGTAGCCAGCAGTTTGTATTTTTCTGTAAATAAGATGTCTACCAAGAGACCATCAGTGAAATTATAAGATGCAGGAATAGACATGCTGGGGAACACATTAAGAATGATGATGTGAGCCTTAGCTGCTTTGGATACTATGATGGCATTTATACTTGGGGACAAGGGATATACAGTAATGCTTTTACAGACAGTTTCAGAGACAAATTGCACTCTCTGCCATGGTATAAATTGCTGGAGATCTAGGTCAGTTGTAGTTTTGGGCTGTATTTGTTTTGGTTAATATGAAACTAGACACCTCTACTGTTACCCAGTTTTAAAGCAAAGAGCTGGAGAGTATGAGCTTTTATTTCCTGTACAAATGCACATTGATGTGTGGGCTTGATCAGAACAAGTGAGTGAAAACAATTTTCAGAGAATTCCCAACAGAAAGGTTCCCATAGAGCAACCGTTGAAATGCACTTTAGGGGCATGGACTTATGAATATATTTGACAGGAACGCATCTCAATTTTATTGGTTTAATTTTATTTTATTTTTTATTCAAATCACAGCTGTCTGTTTTGATTCACCATACCCGTCTCTTAAACAGCGCACAGTATTAGTAAAATCTAAGTGCTTTGCAAAGGAAATCATTATCATCATTTTACGTATAAGGTACCCAGAAAACAAGGCTTCCTGAGGGCTTGAAGTTTTCAAATGAGATCTGGTAATGTTTCATTTCAAAAGTCAGATTGGTCACTTTTATTCAGATTCTGGGTGACATGAAATGCTGGTGTATCAGAAAAACCCACAGGATGCAATTCAACCCTCTCATAATATCTGTCTTCAAGAGAAGGCCAGAAAAGCATAATCCAGCCATTTCTAATATCCTTATTGTAGCTAACTCTCACTATGTCAGTGGAAGGTTTGCAGTGATAAATATCCTATACTAAAAAAAGTCATGAACTGGAGTCTCTTTCTTTCTATCAAATGGCAGAGCTGCCAAGCTTCCATCCTGGGTTTATTTTATCAACATTTCTGATTTCTCTTTCAGTCAAAATAAGACTGTGAGACCATCTGAGCAGATAATTACGTAACTGTGAAAGTTCAGAGCATGCTGAACAAAACAAAATATGTTTTCCCTCACTTATGCAGACTACACATATTGTCAAGGTTTTGAAGCAGTCAGTCCAAAATTTTCACAAAACACTGCAGTTTCCCAAGCAGCCTGTTAGTGGAAGAATTGTACCAAAATAATATCCTCTCTGTAAATGCTCATCAGAGGGAAGACCGCTGAATGTTTCCAGTGCCTAATTAATTGCAGACATTTGAAAAAAAATCATTTTGCATACTCCACTATTGCTAGCTGAAGCATTTTAAAATCACTGGTGAGCTTTCCATAATTATAATAATTTAAAAATAATTATGTATCTGAGGAATCTGATCTGGATCATATTGCTTCCATTCTTTTCACACAGAGGACTCCATTCAGTTGCCTAAATATAGACATCTATTATTATCCGAGATGCCCTGGGCAGTATACAGGGCATCTGCATGAGTCTCACAGATGTGACACTGGAGCAGGAGAAGACTTGTGCCCTTCTGTCCTAGTAGCTAGAGGCCAGTCAGGGTCCTGTAGTGTCCAAAATGACACTAGATAACTCTGTTGAGATCACTGGATCGTACTCTTGACTGTCACATTTCCAAGCTGTTCTTCACAATTGTGAAGGTTAAAAGCCTGTGAAAGCTGAACTGAAGCTTTGCATCAAATACTTTAAGATGTTTGATAATCCCTGCTGCTCAAAGTAGCAGTTTCAAGACTTTTATGACCAAAAGCTGACCCCTCTGGAAAGCTTTCTGTAACTATATTCATGGTATATCCATCATACATTTGCTTCTAAATCCTTGTTTTCAAATGAGAGAACAGTTTTAATTCTGATTTGGGACTTAAAATGAATGGGTTTCAAATCCAGCCCTGCTAAGATCTTTTTCTGAATCTGCATTTTAAATGTTCATTTCTTCTATGTTTTGACTTCTGAATGCCCAAGACAAAATCCCCTCTTCTGAATTTCAGAGCTGCTTAGTCTCTTAACTTCAAGGGCAAGATGAAAGTGTTTTGTACCTCTGAAAATCAGTGGTTTATGTGGAGGACTGAAAATATGTTTTACGCTTTCAGGTTCTAAAATACGATGCCGTCAAAATGTCAGCTGTTCAGATTACTCTTGACTTTTGCAGTTTCCATTGAATTATATTTCAACCTTTATAAAAGACATAAGAAAATTCATGGTGGGTTTACCAATTTATTCACCTCCATGTTCCATTATCCCTCTGGCATTCTGATGAAATGTGTATTCCAAGGGTGGAGATATTTGGGGGATTTTTCCATTATGTTTTGATAATCATTCACATGAGAAATAAAATGAGTTCTTGCTTTGTAACCTTTGCTTATAGCTGATGTCCAATCCAGAACATTTTGGAGAGCACAGGAAGGGGTTCGAGATCTTTGTTTTCCATTTCTTTTTGTTTATTCTGACACTGTGATCATGTTCATGCTTAACCAACACTGACATGAACACTTAGTGATTTGGTGCTCTACTTCTTTTCCTTGCTAGTCTGCAGTATTTTGAATGTCGAGCTCTACTACACAAAGAAATCCAGTGAGCTTTCTGTTTGAGTGTATTACAGAGCTCCTTTTGGCTTCAGGACATGCTCTTTAGGTCACATATATCACACTAAATCTTTTTCTTCCAAATTCCAGTCACTAAGCCAGCGTCTGGCTCATAAGATTAAAAAAAGGGAATTTTAAATCAAATTATATTATAGTGACATAATTAGATGCAGAGAAGAGGAAGCCTTGTTAATTCTATTATTCCTTCTCAAGTATCTAATATAAGGCAGCATAGTTTTACCCTCAATATAGCAGATAATCATTATTCTTAATGTAACAAAATTGGCCTCATTTTAAATACTCATGGGCTTTGACTTCGATAAAGAGATAATAGTGATAGAAGTGATATTCCTTAAAGGGTGTTTAGGAAATTCTATTAATATGGGGGAATCTTTTCAAGGGTAAAATATGCCACATATTCAGCTTATAGCCCTCAGTCACGAAACTCTAATGAACTAACATTAGCACTTCTGTAAGCAATGTTTTCTTTTATCTCTGGAGAACTCAGAAAGAGGATATAGATTTTCTACTAAGCCAAGCAACTTAGAAACCAAAATATCAATAGTCACTGGGACTTTATGAATATATAACTATATGTTTTGATTTAGTAGCTGTAGATTCTTCAATTTCATGTTTGAAAATTTTACAGCAAAGTGAAAGAAGTCATCTTGAATTAAAAAGATGTTTTGTTTGGCCTAAAAAGATGCACCTTATTATGCATTTATTATTATTTTAAAACATAATTTCTAAATTAAAGCATTTCCCTTAAAAATGTCAGAATAGAAAGTTTTCAAGAAATAGAAACTGAAATTTTTAGAAAATTGGTACAACTTACCAGAATATTTCAAGAGTCATAATGCTGCTTTTATGGGCAAATAGGAAAACAGGAGAAGGTATTTAGACACAGAAGGGTGTATATAAATGCCTTGTGATGTTTACAAAAATGTGTGAATGTTACATTTCCAAATCACAATTGCATCTCAAATAGATACAT
Organism: Penelope pileata; assembly: GCA_013396635.1. NCBI lineage: Eukaryota > Metazoa > Chordata > Aves > Galliformes > Cracidae > Penelope > Penelope pileata. Next base: position 145,973 of record WBMW01000714.1, on the reverse strand, counting down.
TTGAAAATATCCTTAGTGAATATTCTTTTATTTTCTGCCTCTTTATACATCTACACCAAGGTCACTTATTGTCTAGCCCAACCATATGATAAAGAAGCTTTAAAAAATAAATATTTGTTTTCACAATGCAATAGAGATCATCTGAGTGTGAGTACTACAGGCTCTGAAGAGATGATCTAGGTCTTTTCTTTAATGTTAAATAATACATTATTCTCTTATGGAGCATTTATAGAGATACGGAAAGGCATATTTACCTTGAAATTTCAGATATTGTATTAACCAGAGAAAAATATATTTGAGGTCTGTTTATGAGAACTTGGTACAATTCCTTCGCCTTTCACTTGGCCTTCATCTCACAGTGTTTTATAAGAGAAAGAGCAGATTTAAAGCTTAAGGGTTTCAACAGTTACCAAATGTAAATAATGCTGTACATACATAGGTCGCTCCAAAAGTAATGCCTCCAATTTATTTCCATGGAAACTACAATAATTACAGAGAAAATAGAGAAAATTCTCAGTTACAAAACACTGTTTTTCAACATAAAAGTTGCCACTGCTGAAATGCACCACTACTGCCTCACTCTGTTCACATCCACTCTTTGGTCTCCACAAATGTTCAGCAAGCATAAATGGATGTCGATGGGTGCAATTTTTTCCACATGAAGGAATTGAGTGACACACCTTTGCTTCATACACATTCCCATGTCAGACGTCATTGTGTCAGACTCCCCCTCTGCTGCCACGGCAACAAAATGTAACAGAATATTGGTTGGAAGGTTCAACCTCTACTGTCATACCACCAACATCCTCCTCTCACATTGTGGACCAACATAATAAAATAGGACGCATTACTTTGAGAGAAACCCTCACATAACAAAACAGTATGCAGACCTCAACCTGCCTGTCTTTTCTATGGATCTGTTTTCCAAAAGGAACTTACAGATTTATTGTAATAAATACTGTGAATTATACATCAGAACTAATGCCAAGCCATGATAATTCCCTTTAAATAACAAGTGGCAAAAATGCTTAGAGTGGATGACTTATTTTTTTCTAGAAATAGTCTTGGTAGCTGAAAAACATCAGACAAAAATGTCTCCTCCCAGTGTTCCCTCTCCAGAAGAACTTTACATTAATGTCACCACTAATACTAATTGCCTTTCACCATTGTGCTTCTTAAATTAATCATAATCTCTGGTTACAGAACAGATTGCCTGGATATGTTTGGTTCCCCAGAAGCTGGTGGGGGGGGGATGTTTGGGGAATTTCTTGGGGAGACTCCAGTGGTGGGAGAGGAGGCTGGGAGTGAGCAGAGGTGGAACCCACACAGCCCCAGAGCAGAAACCTACCCAGGCTGCACGGCTGGGGGCATCTGTGCTGCAGCTGCTGCCTGGCATTCCTGGGGCTTGTTGGCCCTTCTGGTCCTCCTCAACAAAGGCAAAGACCAGAACACATCTAGATGAATACCACTCTGAAGTGATATGTTCAGTTATCTGAAGAAAAGTTCTTGGCCAGTCAGTTTTGCTGACATTAATCAAAACAAAGAACTGACTACTGTAGTAGAAAGTATGTATGTGCTAAAATTACAGGTGGGCAATGTAAGACATTTTGTTGTCAGAAAGAATTATTTTCCAGAAACACCACACTCCATTACTTTGCCTCCAGTAAATGGTTTCCATACATCTCCAATGTCTCATGCAAGAAAAAAATATACTTAAAAGTGATGCTACTTAAGTATTTCTACTGCCTCTGTTTCCCTTCAGTTGTCCTGCTACTTTTTGAAAGGCTTGGACTGAAAAGGTTGGTAAATCTGATTAAAGTTAGCCAGAATGGATTGAAATCTGCCACAATATTATCTGGCGCAACTAGATCCTCATGTTATGCAATCTCAAGGTGTAATGTACACTTACTGAAGTCTGGGGAAAAAAGCTTTTTTTTTTTTTTAATTTAAAATGTGAGATCATCAGATTAAAGCCATCCTGGAAAGCCTTTACCGATCATATTTTTATCACATTATGGTGAGAACAAGAACTTTGAATGCAGATATTACAGGATCTCTGTCATTTGGCTCATTGAAACCTCTGAAAAGTCACATGTTCCTCCAAAGAAGTTACCTCAAAAATCAGTAGAATTTCCTCTCTTTCCTCAGTAGCTACGTCAGTAACTATTGCTCTATCTATTCACTAACTATTGCTCTATCATGATAAATTCTTGTGGAATATTCCTCACTTCAGATTTCATCTGTGCAGTCTTCAGTATAATGCCATAGATCTTTCCAGATGGTGAGATACTGATCTTTTCCTAAAAAACATTGCGTACCTTTCTACACAGTCATACATAAGTGAATTAGTGATGTGTAATAAATCTTACACACATTTGCTGCCATTTCTCTGTTGATAATAATAGAATCAGTTTCTAAGTCTGTCCTGGCTAAAGCCAGAGATCACCTCACATGCCCTCATAGCAAGGAGTGCTGAAGCACAAGATTATGATCTGCTAAAGCTCGATTCCATAGATGAAAAGGTCTCATCCTAAGGGTGTGCTGTTGGATGTCTGTGCAGACCCAAGGGTTCGGGGAGGAATTTGGCTGGTTCTGTTAGAATTCTGCCATTAGCTCTGTGCGGGAATACGTGCTGTCTCCTTAAATATCAGGGCTTGTCCCCTTGTAAGCACTATGGAAAGGGCCTGTATGGTCATTGTGAGTTCTTTTGTCAAACAAGGATATGTTTGCCCATGCTGCTAGACTAGCAATCATCTGCTTCACTCTAGGAACGAAACACATTCAAGAATAAGATGGAATTGCTCACTGTTCAGAGCCATCTGGCCTTTTCTTAAACAAAGTGGAATATGCATTAGGAAAGGAGTAAGACTGGTTTAGTAAGAGAGATGGCAAAAAAAGATACCTGCTTGTAATTGATACTGATAAGCAGAAGACAAACGTAGGTGATTTCTGCAACTTAGTACAATTCAAGGGCTCTTCTCTTTATTCCTCCAGTTCCAGAAGTCAAATGCTTCTTGCATCAGTTATAAGAAAAGCTAATGAATGGAGAAAGCATAAAGTCAGAGCAGGACAGGGAAGCTATTTAAAAGTGCTTGCCTTAATCCCTTCCTTCACTCTTTTTCCTCCCTCCCTGCCCTCCTGCTTCTCCATTCTAATAACTCTGCATAATATTTTCTTCCAAGAGTTTTAGATCTTAGCCTCCTCTCTGTTGGCTTTCTATAGGTTTTCAGACTGTATTCATCATTGTATTGAAATACCTTACTATCTTGCATTAAGCACTGTATCTAAAAGCTGACAAGTGTTTGTTCTCCTATTCTTTCCCCCGAGACAGAAATGAGTACATGTGAGTTTTGTTTTGAAAACTCACATATATTAACTAAGAGACATTGTTAATACCCCCTGTAAGAAGACAAAGTGAAAGAAATGTGCTTTCTATTTGGGCTTCAAGGTGTCTGATATTCTTTTATCTAAATGTCTCAATGCGCCAGCCCCATTCTTTAGAGACCAGTTTTAGCTTCATTGTTCTTTTTCACCAGATGAGTTGTCAGCAGTACACATTCTTGTGTTTTAGTCAAGCTTATGAACACTCCAATCTGCCAGGATATGCCTTAAGGATGAAGACTGTGACCTTCACTTGGGTCTGCATTGTACAGAGAGCAGTGTAAAGCACAGTGGCCAGGCTTGGTAAGTTTGCAGTGGCCCTGATGCTGAGGTCTTGGTGCATCCTTCAGTGCTAAAACTTGTTACAGAGGGAGGTATCTGGTCGTAGTCAGGGCCTTTGAGGAACAAAGGCTTGAAAGCTGAATTTGGACTGTAAATCATAAGCATGGCACTTAGTTCTGGTCTGTTCAAATACTTGCACTGATACGACTTAACAGCTTGTTGGATTGAGCCTGAAACACGTCAAAGCATGTTTTTGCTGACAGACTTTGCCTGTTTTAAGTAAAGTAATTTTAAAATACACTCCTAAATTTAACCAATGAAAGTTTGTTTCTACAGGGGTCTGCATCTGCCATTCCCGTAACACATTAGTTGTTTTTCAAATTCCCTCTGCTTTTGCCATAAGTCTTTCATTTCCACATTGTATTTAGTTTTCTTTTTTCTTGTTCGTATTCCTATGCTGCATCTTTACTTGACTGAATCTCAAGTATTCATTAGTTCCCAGAAAGCTGTTACCTAGCCAAGGACATACGTAATTCCTCATCTAATGGATTGCAAAACAATTACTTTTTTCTGTTTTTCTGTATTTTTTCTGTGTTTCAGTTAAGTAAAGAGGATCAGCTCATAAAAGAGAGAACTAAATGAAAGCCTCAGCTATCTCAGTTCAAGTTTTACGTCAATCTAATTGCCATCCTACAAACATAATGCAGCATCTCAATGTTATGAAAAGGCTATAGCCTCTCAACAAACTGCTATTTCTTTTCTTTATCTCAGGCAGTTATTTCAAATTACCCATATAGATCCACAATTTACTGGAGGAAAAAAAGATTGCTGAATTCATTTCCCCAGTATTTTCATTATTTTATTGTGTCCATCATACCCTTTAGTTCATTTGAAATTAAGTATGTTTTGTGCTTATTACCCTAGACATGAGACTCTAACCTTATTCATAATTTATAAATCATATGTCCTCCTACTTTCATGTTCCTTAATCATATGTGAAGAGTTTGGATTAGTTCTATCAATCCTCTTTGTAATGTTGAGTACTCAAATTAGATATTTTCATATATATTCACTTCCAGTGAATGTAAGCCATCCTCCTCAATCTGTTGGTTGAAACTTAAATATTTGAAGCCAGTTACTATGCCAGTCGTACTATAACTTACCCAGTTAAAACATATCACGGCACTCTATGAGTAATGAATACAGTACGGTGTTACTTTACATGGCTCTCCTTTTCCATGGGAATGTGTTATTTAACAAGCTAAAAACACATCTTGCTTATTCCCTTCCTCTTGTTTGCAGGATGAGTTCCTGAGTATTTTTCCCAAGAAATTTCTTAAGCTTATCTTAAGATAAGCTGGCCCTTTAGGATATTAGAAGATTGTATCTGTGACCTTCATACTAGAATCCAAAATTGGTGGGTTTCTTCCAAATGCAAAGCTGCAAAACAAAAGAAGCAGAAACTGGAATATGGAAAGATTCCAAAGATTATGCAAGAACTGAGTGTGACAATTCTCTTTGACTCTGCCAGAGTGTGTGGGCCTCTCCATTTAGATACATGGGAGTGAACTACATTTATCTTTCTAGCAGTAGGACTTGATGAGGAATTAGAGGTACTGCAAGTTGTGAGGACCCTGCTACTTCTCTCCGTTTCCACCTGTGTTGCTGCTAGTCCCAGGAAATGGTGAGGAGGAGGAAGAAAGCAAAGTACCCCAGGTATCAAAGCTTTTTGACTATTTTGAAATAGTCTCTACTTATAGTTTGCAATATAAGCTGGTCAGACAACTTAATAACATCTAGGTGTGAGGGTGAGTAAGGGCCCCTTGGGCTCTTCACCTTAAAAATATTTGATTGGTGAACAGTTTTATTAATTAGCCTTTTCAGCATCTCTGATATAGGTTAAAAAATATCTATTTGTGCTCTGCAGAGTAGGAAACAGAGAGGTTGTGTGGCTGATTGAAAACTAGAGAGCTAATGCCAGAGGGGATCAGAATAGCACTTTGACACTACGTTTGGTGACAGCAACTGTAAAAGATGAGCGTAATTTTTCTCTCATGCTGAGGTCACACCACAAGAAAACATTTCTCTTTCTGTCTGTAACAGGTAACTTCTCTCTGCAGTCTGGCAGGCATTTCTCCTAAGTGTTTGGTTGTGGTGATAAGGGGTGTATAACAGATCTCATGGCTGGGAAGCAGCTGCTGAGGTGTCTCTCAGCATGCAGCACAAGGGCACTTAGGCTTTACATAACGGCACTTTGTCCAGTCCCTTGAGTGCCTGGGGTAGAGCATATGAGCTGAAAGAGGGAGGATATCTTTATAAGTAAAATCAAGTATATAGTTTAGCATTGAACAAACTGGGCTGAAAAATCTTCAGTTTCTCTAGACTTTGGTCTGTCAGTGTGTTCTATATGACCCTAAACAAGTCTCTTCCGTGGCAGCATACTGCCTTTTAGCAGCATTTGGAAAGCAGCAGTCCTACAATTTTGCCTGGTCTTGTGCAGTGTCTCTAAATAGAGGGCTTCAGTCACAAGTGCTAGGTTCCCCTTTATACCTCTTGACTTTGGGAAGCCTTTGAGCTCCCAATAAGTATTTCCTTTACTTCTAGGCAATATCCTATAACACAGCAATGTACTTTGGATCATTTTTATTTTATTAATTTTTATTACCACATTAAGGTAATGTGAAGAACTTCTATTCAGTCCAGCACCTGTTGCAGTCATACCACATTTGACTCTATCTTTTTAAAGCCCTTTTATAAGTCATATTAAAGCATTTATTAAGGTGCTTTAAAGGTAAGGAGTGACTAACTTTAGAAAGAAAATCAGAGGCAACATCTTCTGAAAAATCTGAAAGGGATTAAAATTATCATTGTAAAGGGTAACTAAATAAGGAGAGAACAAGAACCTTGCAAAATCTAAACTTTCAGGGGAGCAAAGTGAGCTTTTCCAGTATTTGAAAGGTTAACTGGAGCAAATGTTTTTCCCTATGGGAAACGTTTTCCCTATGTTTTTCCCTGTGGGAAAAACACTGTCATATTTACTTCAGCTCAGTTACTGCTGTTGGAATTAAGTTATTTGTAATGCAGAAAGTGCTCTTGCTACAATAATTAGCTTTTCAGGGAACATAGGTTACACTTTTCAGAGCATATGTAATTAGAATAAAGGAAATAGGTTCATCACTACTGCTGCTGTTTCATTACCAAGTAATCGTTTGTATCTAAACACATCACTCTTAGGAAAATGACTGTCTGTGGCCAGATATGCTAATTTGTCCTCTCATTTACATTACAATGTATTTATTAGCATGCTTTTTAAGACAGGAAAATAAATGCAGCTGAATTTTGGTTTCCTTGGGTTACTAAAGAGGTTGGTTGAGTTTTGAAAATCAGAGCTATGAAAAGCTACCCCAAAAGCATTTAGTCAGTTTGTAAATAGAAGACCATTAAAGGAGAGATTTCAACAGAGAACACGTATTTTCTGCTTTATATGTCTTCATATCAGAAGAGATGCCTCTTTTTAGACAAAAGACAAGCTGCCTGGCGGCTCTGGACTTCAGACTGCAACTCAGCTGTGGGATGCAAAAGTACTGTCCTGCCCTCAGGCTTGGGTGTGCATCCCAGCTCCATCCTGACTACTCAACAGGATGAGACCAAGGTGCCCTGTGTCACAAGTCCCCTGTGCCTTTATTTCCACCAGAAGAAAATTCTGGTTGGTCTCTCAGTCAGGGCTTGCAGAGAAGCAGGATTGCAGGGCACATGGCAGCACTCTTATCCTGAAGTTCAGACCTGGCTTTGCTGTCCTTAAGCTTAGGTCTGCCTTGTTTCTTTAGAGAAGCTTAGTGCTACAGTTCATGCAGGGTCATTCTGCCCACGTGCAGTCTCTCCAAGGAGACTTTCAAGTAGAAAGAAAGACACCAAGAGAGTTTAGGTCCCTCCAGGTAGTTCTTTAAGTAGTGTGTTTTTAAAATCGTCTTGGGCTTCAGTAACAATGATGTCTATCTAGTATAATGTCTATCCAGCTGCAGGTGCTTTCTTTTGTCTCTGGCCATGTGCTCTAACTCATCCTTAATATCCACTCTCATACACAGTACAACTGAATAAAACTCTTGAATGCATTTCACTTCAGAAAAATCCTTACGTCCCATTGATTCCAGAGAAGCTCATGCACCTCTCTCACATCAGACATGCTCATGTGTACCCCATTAGAAGCAAAGCACAATAATAGGAAAGATGAGCTTAGAAAAGACAAATAGCACTTCAGTAGATAACTATGAGGCTTATGATCTTTGTAAGATGTGAGTAGCTTGAAGAGACTGAGAGGGGAATTTGCACTTTGGAACTTTTAGTCATACATTGAAGTCTATTTTCCTAAAGGATCCTCTCCTCTTTGCTTGTAATATTAAATGTCTACTGTGACGCTAATATTATACAAAACAGAATTTAGTACTCCTTGAGCCTTAGTGACCTTAATCTTGTGAAAAATAGTCAGCTTCACAGAATAGAAAATTTTTAACAGAAAAGTATAGTATGGACGTGGGAGCATACAATGAGTAGGATACTCATTTCTATTAGAAGATAAAAATTTTGGAGAGGTTTGATTTGTGCTGTTCTTCAGTATAGTGTAAAAGCTTCAGATACCTTCTTCATGCAATTGCTGGTTCTCTTTTGAGGAGTCAGGAGCTAATCTCATCTACTCATCCTATGGCAACTGTGGGGTCAGTTTTCACCAGAACTACTGTATGTGACTCGTTCCATCATCCAGCTGCAAGATTCTCATTTCTCTTGTGCTTCTCCTATTTGTCACATTGAAGAATAACTGCCTGCAGGCAGAGAAGGGGCAATTGATAACAGGAACCAATGACAGGAGACAAAAAGAGTAAGTTACAAATGCTTCTTTCAAAGAAACAGGCACAATAGATATTTTCCTATCCTAAGCCTGAAATGAAAATGGCAAGCATGTAGTGTTTTCTAGCAAATAAGGAAAACCCAGCTGAAAACTGCTGGGGTCAGAAGCAAGGTTTCACATATTTTTTAAAGCTAAGATGATACCATGATTTAGTTAAAGAAGCAAATCTGATTACACAAAGTAGCTGAGAATCCGTTATACCCACTAAGCAAATGAAAGCAGTGCTTTCTTACAATGGCACATTTCCCCCCACCTTCACAGAATAATATTCAGGAATTCAAAACCTGTGTGCAAAACCAGCCCAGAGCCTTGATTTTCACTTCAGAAGTGAGGAGGAAACCCACTAATGAACCAGCTCACATAATCTTGCATTATTTGTCTTTTCCTTCTTTCAGGCAGTTAGGTCTGTTCTTTCTCTACTCTGTTGCGTGGTAGCACCTGCCAACAGAAAACTGTGGAGGTGGATAATAAGGCTGTTAAGGACCTTACTAAACAAGCAGATTAAAACTCTAAATTTCTTTTTAGGCTCCAGATACATGAACAGAAAAAAGCTTCTAGATGAAAAGGCTGAATGCTGAGGTTCGGATTCCTTGCTCAAACAGAGGTAATTGAAGCAAGAGTAAGGAGTTGTTACTATTATAATCAGAGCACTAGATAGCCTATTCTATTGCAAGAGACTTAAGGACTTATCTAGTTTCAAAAAGGTTTGCTTAGCCTTTCACATTGATGACTTTCTCTAAGTAAATACCATGGAGGAAGACAGCTACCTTGACCATATTGGCACAAGAACAAATCTGTATACACTAGTTATCAATGAATGTAAACTGAAAGCTAGAAGAATGTTTCTATCAGAGCTATAAATGTACACCTACCTGTGCAAGAGGAGAGAATGGTTTGTCTGGGATGGTCTTCCTCAGCAGTGATGAGGTCTCACCTCGCCTCTTGGCAGGTTTTTCAAAACAACATTGACAGAGTCCCTGAGACAGCATGAAGTTTGGTTATGGAGAGCTGGAGAAGGGTCCTTCAGCCATCCTGCTGCAGCTGGTTGGGTGAAAAGGCAACATCAGCATTCATGAAGCACATGGGAGAGTGGAGGGAAGAGGGAAGAGAGGAGAACAAAGGCAAGAATTAAGAAGGATGGAGGTAGAAACTCTTCCTTATATGTCAGGTGGTGACAGAAGTAAAGCTTCCCGCATTTCAGCAGGAAGAGGCAACAGAACCCCAGAGCAGAAAAAAAGAGCAGCTGGTTCCCCCTGGAGAGCAAATAGCAAGGCTTGCCTGGCATGATGGGCAGCACAGAGTGTCTCAGATGTATGGCTGAAGAAGGGAGGAGGCAATAAGACTGGAGAAGAGAAGGCTCCAAGGTGACCTGATAGTGGCCTTTCAGTATCTAAAAGTGGGCTACAAGAAAGAAGGGGACAGACTCTTTAGCAGGGTCTGTGGTGATAGAACATGGGGAAATGGTTTCAAACTAAAAGAGAGGAGATTTAGGTTGGATTTAAGGGAAAGGTTTTTTACAGTAAAGGTGGTGAAGCACTGGAACAGGTTGCCCAGAGAAGTGGTGGAAGCCCCGTCCCTGGAGACATTCAAGGTCGAGCTGGACCAAGCTCTGAGCAATCTGATCTAGCTGTAGGTGTCCCTGTTAATTGCAGGGAAGTTGGACTAGATGACCTTCAGAGGTCCCTTCCAACTTCCAAGCATTCTATGATTCTATGAATAAGGGAAGCCACATAGTTCAGAAGCAGCAGTTTAGCAGTGTGCCGTGCCAGCTCACCAGCACTTTCAAGCACTGGTTTCTAGTTTGAACCAAGGATAAGCTGTGCTCATGGACCCCCTACCTTCACCTGCAGTGACAGCCCTCACTCAGGTATGGAAGCACTGGACAGGAGGAAGAGGTGCTGGAGGATGAAGCCCCCACACCCTCTGCCCAGGAGGATACACCCCATAGGAGAAGCACTGAGAGCCTTACTGTTTTCAGATCTAGCCACAAAACTACACACTGGCGAGTGAAATCATCATTTATTTTCACTAACGTGCCTACTGATTAAATGGTTGATTTCTGCTATATCCTGTAAAGATATAAAAGCTTTCTACTGTTAATGACTGGGAGGTACTTAAGCTCTATTAAGATAGAAGTCAAAAGATGAAATAGAAAGGACTTTCTCTGCTGCACTTTTCACCCTTTGAGTAGCAGTGTTTAGCTTCATGAAATTGTTCTGACATATGTCTAGCATATCAGGAAATGGTGAAAGTGCTTTTTTTGGACTCAAAACCCAGTCCCAGGTCCCAATGCCTGTTAACAACCAAACGTTGTCCATCAATTGTATCAGCTCTGCCTTGAAATAAGGAATAACATAGATCAGATCTGGGGAGAGAGAGATAAGAAGGGATATTTTTTTCAAGGAATGATGTACATAAATAAGCCAAAAGTTAAAATTTATGTGCATTCTGAGGAATTTGATGTTGGTTAATCCTCTTCTGAAAAAAGCAGTGATTCACTAGAAGTTCAGAGGTTATTACTTAGTACAGAACTTGGCCCATTATCAGTTGGAAAACCAAGGTAACATGCTGATTTACAGCTAATGCCTTAGAATTAAGCTTGGCCAGGCATGTATTTTAGCAATGTATCCTGATTTTTGAAAAATACATTAAACGAAACCCCAAGTGCCTAAACTGAATAACTGGATTTAGAACAAAGATTAAAATCATGCAATTTATTGGCAAAGATCACATGACCTTTTCTTAGCCATTAGGATGGAGTAAGGACAGTCTGTATGCCTGCCAGTCCTAGGAGCATGGAAAATTAGATGCCGTTTTGCACACAAATCAATAGGCTAAGTGGGAAATCTCAGTTCTCCTAAACTGTCTGCGAATCTAGCTGCTAATTGACTGAATTAATCTCTGATTCTGTTTCCACAAAATTATATGCTCAGAATAAGGAGGGACTGGCAGTGCTATGGATGATTAGAGAATATTGCTTTAATGAACCTTGCTCAGCCATGAAGTTAACTGACCATTAATCTTCAGAAGGAAAGGAACAGGCTCTGCACTTACAGTGAGGGGAAGAAAAAATTTGGCAGCAAAGAAGGCTTTTAAAGAATTGCTAAAAATGTGATTAGATGAACTGGTGATTATCATAACTGTTATACATCTGTGGCATGTGCTAATGTTTCCTCCCTAAAATCCACCTTTGTTCGTAGTGCAGGCCATGAATTCTTCACAGATTTGCTTTCTGAAGGTATTAATGTTGCCTGACTTTTCTGAACATTTTGTACTCCAAATACAAGATCTGTCAGTGGAAAATACTCTGAGCAGTCAACAAAATGTAGAAATAGGTACAGAATAAAGAACTGTTAATGTGAAACAAAGGTGAGTTTAAAGATGAGGATAGTTCACATTTGCTTGGAAATTATCTATACACTGAAAATGGTTTGGGATTTCCTCTTCTTTCCATAGACACAGATGAACCTTGTCATCTTACAGTATTTACCTATGGAGTTACAGAGGACACAGAGAGGAAACTACTACAGGAAAGCAAAGGACAGTTAAGGGTAATTGTAATAGGATTTCTATATATAGTAAGGATGTGAAGCCACTTTTAGCACTTACTCATTCTTTCCTAGTACAGGATGACAAACTGTCTGATGTTTCTTCAAGAACTTTGTAGAAGATAATCATTTTTAAGCATTATAAGATTATTACTTAATGAATGCCACGCAGTCGATAGTAGGCCATTAAAACAAACTTGGACCATGGATACGAGGATGAATTAAGGAAGTACAAGAAATGAAGCCTAAAAGAATAGGAGTAAAGCTAGAGATAGGGCCAGAGCTAGAGAAGTAAAGCAAGATTTCTGTATGGATTACTTTTTCTATTAACCAAACTTGGAAATTGAGTTATTTATGTATTTACTCTCAACTGCTTAAAATATATCACTCTAAAAAGCTTTTCTAGGTTATGGCCTAATCATTGGCTGTTAACCGTAATGAATATCTAGGAGCAGATTACGGCTTTAGAAAATTTACCATGGACGGTTTCTGCTGCAAGCCAGCAAGGGACTAGGTGATTTTTATTTATCATTTATATAGTTCCAGGAATATACATGGAGTTTTATACAGCAAAGGAAAAGGTCAACTGCTGATCTGGAGAGGCTTAAATTGTAATGAAGTGTAGCACCTGAAACCCATCAAGCACAGGATAACAGAGCCCAGGACGAGTTCCACTGATGTCAGTGCACAGAATATATAGCTTAGTGGCTGGGTTTTTTCGCACAAACACGCACAAAATTGAATCAATTAATATGCTTATGAATAATACTCCGCATTGGAGGGAACCATCAAAGGAAGTACTCAGAAGATATTAGAGGTGGGAGTTTGCCACTGTGTTCTATTATACAGGATGACGTTTCCAGAACTACTGAAACCCCTTCCTTGAATTATTATTTGCTATATCACGAGCACCCAATGTGTTATCCCAGTATTTGCAGAATGCAGTCCATAGTACACATGAAGTTCTCTCTCTATTTTAGATATCTGTCCCTTTGGTATCTAAGAAGCTGGTCCAGATCCTGCTGAAATGAGATTCTCAATCAGAAAGATTGTGGCCAAAAGTCAATGGGAATTTTGTAAGAGAACAATGTTTCGTCCTTTGACTCCAAAGGGAATTGGCCATGACCTGATTCTGTAAGTTAAAAATGTAGCTTATCAATTTGACAATTAATTTCTTGCTGCAGTTATGCTTAGTGCAAGCCTGGAGGAAACAAAAGTCTGATCCCTACAGATGTATTGAGCAGCAAAGATATTCTGTGAATAATTGTCTTATATGGACTGTGCATGTCCATGCTTTCCATAACACTACTTCAGTATTGTTAATATTACATCATTCACTTGTGCTTTTGAATCTCAAGCTATGTTATTGTCCTATGATATAGGACAATATATTTGAGTTGCCAGGGCTGTCAAAATAGCATATGGAATCATAGAATTATTAAGGTTGGAAAAGACCTCTAAGATCATCTAGTCCAGCCATCCACCTACCACCAATACTGCCCACTAAAGCACCAAACCATNTGACCACTCTTTCGGAGAAGTTTTACCCAGTATCCAACCTGAACATCCCCTGGCACAACTTGAGGCCATTCCCTCTAGTTATATGTAAATCACACAAAATGCCTCTTTTGGTGTCTGTAGCAAGTGGCCAAACAGCTAGCTGCCATTGGAGGGATGTGAGATGTGCGTGCACAGTGCTGATACACAGAGACTCAATCATCAGGCAAAGGCTTAAGGATAAATTCTCAATCAGGACTGCTCATTTTGGCTTTTAATCACAACTGGCAACAGAATTAAAAAAAAAAAAAGTTTTAAGAAACAACTTTCATTTGTTAACTCTCTGACCTAAATAAACTGTCAAGGATTTGTGATCTCCAGCTTTTGCTCACTTAGTCTCACCAAGTCAGCCCAGACACATGCACACACACACACACACACACACACACGTGCGCGCTCTCCTTTGCGCCTTGTTCACAGCTACACAGCACCACCTTTTGGCACTTTTCTCCTCTTCCCCTCCCCTTTTCTTATCTGCATTCATTTATGACAGCCTGCTGTGCCATATTATAGACATGTATTTTTCAGAGGTGTTGAGCCGTGTACAGTTCTCATTTAACCAAAGCTACAAATTATTGTGCAAATTGTTATGAAGGACCAAGTTTTGCATTTCATAATAGCCACAGCCTCTGTGCTGCAGCCTCCAGTGTAACTGTGGGCAGAATCTTTTTCTGTTTGTTCATCTCTAACAGCTTTATGAGTTTTATGCAGCTGTATTCAAGCTTTTAATGCTAGCAAGAAGGCTTTTCTAAATACGTCCTTTGCCAAATGTTAACGGTATGGTTCAAGTAGAGTCCATACTCCCTAATCAGGTGTGGAAATGGATGTGAACATAATGACATAAATTTCAAAGTGAAGTATAGCACTATACTTTGTAAATATATATTTTTTATGTTTTTGACTAGAAAATTGTATTACTAAGAATTTAAATCATCAACTTTTAAATCATCAAATCAAACATGTGTACAGTGACAAATTGAATCTGCAGCTGCAGGTGTAAAGTTTTCCTTTTGAAAGTGAATTTATTGCTTTGGGAAGGCATCAGATTGATGAATCTCAAAGTGCTCTATTTATCCGTGGAACAAGTGACAAGCTTCCCTTCACTGTAGCTTTCTTCATATTCCCAAAAAGAGCAGTCCCACAAATCTACTTACAGCAGTGATAAATACTTAAGATACAAGGTCAGAAATATACTGCAATTTGTCTGGTGACAATGTTCTATTCAAGTAACTTTATATCTTTCATATCAGATGATTAATGACCTTAGGACTTTAGGTATGTGCTGTAGAATGACAGTTCTGCAATGTACATTTATCCTGAAGTCCAGAAAATGAAGCATATACTCCAGCCAATGGCAAGAAAGCTCATGTCAAGTCTGTGGGGAATATACCCCACCAGTGATAGTACAGAAAGGTCATTTAATTGTTTTTCTAACCAAAAGTTGCAGAATGAGCTATTCAGTGAATACAGGGGTAAGCAATTAGCTTTTAGCTCTGCTTCAAACACAAAGTACTCTGATTAAGCCCTAAATTTCTCTAACAAGTCATCGTTGCCTATATCTCAAATCAAAATGGCCTCGTTTTTGTGATACCCCATGCCTCTACCTCAGCACTTCTCGTCCTGGTGTTCTCTGTTTTGAGACACCTCTGTTCCCAGCTCATGCCCATCTGTGCCCTTCAGCAAATGCAATGAATACCAGGCTGCACTTGTAGCTGTTACTTGCTGGCATTGACCACTGCTGCTGGACAGCAGGACTAAAAGGGGAAGACCTTCCTGTGCAGAAGTCTAGTGCCCAATTCCTTCCTTTCATGCCTGCCCCCTCAGATAACCCGGCTGTTCAGGCACTTTGAGCAGTTCCCCAGAATCCCTGCCACGTGTCTGCAGGGAAGTTTGCATTCAGTTGATTTCCTCATAGCTTGTGACCTTCTAAGTGTCCTTTTGACTATGGTCTCTAAATCTTTTGGAAGCTTGATTATTACTGATTTACTTCCACCATATCAATACAACTTATCAAAAATCACATGCACAAGTTTATTTCATTATGGTAGGATTTTTTTTCTCTTGTTTGAACTTGGAAAAGCTTAGAACAATTGTCTGGAAAGTGTTTTTTGGTAAACATGCTTTTCATTGCCTGGTATAATATATTCTCCTTATCAGTTTTTTGATGTGAGAGAAAGACATCATTAAGGAAAAAAAAAATCATGAGCAATGAACCTAATACAGCATGGAAAAAGCTGTACGAATGTCTCAGAAAATTCCAAACTGTAAATATTTCCTGTGCAGTCATCTTAATCATAATTGTGTTTCATTCTTATTTTCACTCTGGCCTGTCTCAGTTCCAATAAATCTTTTCCATAGTTGCTCATCTTTTCTGATAAATTCTTTCATTCCAAAATGCATTTGAATTTATGATCTTGACCAAAAAAAAAAAAAAAAGGTGGTCTTCAGGTACAATTTATACTTATAGTAATTTTGCTGTGGCTTTGTACTTTCTGTGCTAAAATCAATTTCTGCCATATCTAGCAAGTCATAAGGTGTGACTTTCAGTACTTCATAGTAACGTGGTGTTCTACATGGAACATAAAGCTGCTCTTCAGAATGGAAATTTTTCAGCACTAAAATAAAAACAAAAATTATGGCAACTTCTTCCCATGTGCTGTATCACTTATTTATGACCCATTCTTGTCTTTTTATCCGTTTATTGAGGAAACTTTGAAAAGTAGTAGAAGATACTATAGCATGTACAGAATTCTCTGGTTTTAATCTAGTTGGCTCAGAACTAATAGCACCAAAGACAGTAGTATAGGATTAGGTTTACTGAAGAACTAATCCTCTAAAGTTGCTGTGGATGTGGGTTGCTGGCAGAACATCTTCAGCATAGTGCTTGAGAGTTCTACATGCAAATCATTACTGGTAGGAAAAAAATTGGCTTTTCTGATGGCTATAAAAAATTGAGCCTAGGACTTAAATCACAGAATTACAGAATCACAGGGGTTGGAAAGGAGCTCTAGAGATCATCTAGTCCAACTCCCTGCTAAAGCAGGTTCCCTAGAGTAGTTTGCATGGGAAAGAATCCAGGCGGGCTTTGAATATCTCCAGAGAAAGAATCTCCACCACCTCTCTGGACAGCCTGTTCCAGTGCTCTGTCACCCTCATAGTAAAGCAGTTCTTCCTCAAATGTCAAGAAAAATTATTTCTAGACCACCCACTAGTAGCAATAGATTGTGCAACTCACATTAGCAGCAGTGAAGCTGCAGCCCAAGCCAGCAAAGAGGGCAGGTATCTTCACCACATGTTCTTCAGCTCTACTGTGTTAACTGTGGGGATGCCTCCAGTTCAAACCTGACCTGGTACTCTTAAATGTTTGCCATGGAAAAGAAGAAGTGTTAAAATGGGCAACTTGAACTGCACTGACGTCTGCTGGAGGAACAGCATAACAGGGCACAAGCAATCCAGGCAATTTCTGGAGTACATCAATGTTAACTTCCTGACACAGGTGGCAGCTGCTGACAAGGGCATATGCTTTGCTGGGCCTCAGGCTCAGAAGGGATAACTGGTCAGCAATGTGAAGATCATGTACAGCCTTGGCTGCAGTGACTTGGTGGTGATCATAGTAGAGTTCACGATCCTGAGAAGAGGGAACAATGTATATAACAGAACCACAACAATGGATGTCATGATGGGCACTTTATGTATATGAATATATAAATATAACAATTAAACATATAAATAAACAGACTTTATTCAGATACCATCTAGGAAGAATACAATGGGAGACAGTCCTGAAGAGAAAAAAGGTCCAATAGAGCTGGTTCATGTATTCAAGTTAAAAACCAGGAAATTCCATGCAGATATAGAAAATAAATTTCTTCTTATTGTGAAAATGGTCAAACAGTGGAAAAAATTACCCAGAGATGTGGAGGAGCCTCTGTTCCTGGAAACAGACAAAACCTGACTGGACACAGCCCAGAGTAACATGCTTCAGTTGACCAGATCATGTTGCCATCTTTGAGTGCAGGGTTGAACTAATGATGATATCCAGAGGTTCTTTCAGCCTTAATGGTTCTGTGAAATCCTGGTTCTAATGCAGATTGGTGAGCTTTGTATTGGCAAGCATGTGATGATGGAAGTGATTGGACATATCTAGCATGAAGATAATATGAAATCCCTTTGCATTTATTAGATTAATTATACTCTTTTCCTATAGATCATCTACAAGCTAAGAAAGGGTTAATATACTGTAATTATTTAATCTTAGCTTTTTTTAATAGATAATATGCAAAGTAATGATTATATGAAGAATATATGTACATCAGAATTCAAATTCATTCCACCTAAATTTCACACCCTTAATTCTGATGGACTCATTTAAAAGTGTTGTCACAGTGGCATCCTCTTCAATTCGTTGTGGAGGGAAAACAGACATTCTTCCACTGGTGTGGTGTGTGATACCTCCACACCTGTGCATGTGCAGCTGCATGGAATGTGATGTGCCAGACATACTGAGCCAGCCTTGCTTTCAAGGACTTGGATACTGCTTTGCTGTACAGTGGAACACATCACCTTGTGATGAATCTGTTAAACATTTGTGCTGAGGTTCATCCACCTGAGTAGCAGCAAAGTAGTAGTTCAATTGAGAAAGTAGCATTTGTCCATTCCAGCCCATGATCACCAAAATCAACAAAGCGATGCTGTAACCCCAGGAGTTTTGTGCATGTTCTTAAAGCTCAATTCTCAGTTTCCAGTGCAGAGAGCCAGAAATTCACTGTTTAAAATTTTTCTCTCTAAATAAACATCTTCACATTTCTAATAGCAATCTGAGACATGGTTTCTAAAAAATAATTTTTTACCATTAAAGCAGAAGAAAAGACATAGAGAAAATATATTTTTCATTTCGTTCAAAATCTTCCTCAGTAAATGCTTACCCACCTGTTCTAGTGATCAATATTTACAATACATAATGAATAGTAAAGCACTAGTGAAGAACCTCCAGGCTTCATGTTATATTTTGTAGACATTCCTTATTTTGAAATGACAGCATTATCTAGACAACTGTTCTCGCATACAGCAGTCAGTCTTGAAACCTTTTTATTTTGCTTTTTCTGTGCAAGAATGTGGTGAGGTTTAGTAATAATTTTCTTCTTTCCTCTTTCTCTCAATCCTATTAATGCTAGGCCTTGCTAAATGGGTTTGAATCAAAGTACAATATGACATTAAAAACATTTATGTATAACTGAATTTGCAGCTGAACTGACTGCATTACAAGACCTCTATTCCATCCTCCTCACAAAAAGAACTGTTGAAAGGCGATCAGGTTAGTGAACCAAATCAGGAAATACTGTGACTTGACCTTTTTTTTGAAAAACACAACAGGAGGAGGTGTTCTGGGCATTTTATCATACTGAATGAAGAAAAAAACACATTGTATGTATTTATTTTATAAGTATCTATCCAAAGCTGTTCTTTCTTGCCACTTTCCCATAGGTGGGATTTTTGCAGAAATCAATGGGGGCTAAGAACATTGACGTAAGTGAAGTGCAAGTCTGAGCAGTACTAGCAAATGTACGTCAGCAAAGCAGTATGCAGTGAAAAAGAAAGGAACTCAACAGAACACAATGCATAAAAGACATGGAAGAAAACAGTATTTTCCAGTAGAGTATTTCCAGCCCAGTTCAAATGTCTGCTGTGTGCTCTTAATTACTTTAAAAAGCACTAGTGGTCCAAATTAAGTTCCAGGAATATGTTTGACTTGGGCTTCCAGAGCTGACATAAATTCATTAAATCTTCCAAACCAATCTGCTTTGTCACTTTTGGCACATCTGCAGTTTTTTGTATAATAAAACATTGCATAAAGGGCTTAGTAAATTACATTTACCACCATGCCAGCAATGCAGCCCAAAACACCAAATGTTCCCACATGAAGCCTTTCTCATTAAGATTTGAAAATCTTTAACAGAACTCTATCTCTGTAGGTGTGCATACATATTTATACATGTATATGCATGTGTGCATATGTATATGTGTTTATATATGTATTTAAAATACATATATGAACGTTGACAGATGTTGCATTTGAAATATGGGTGAAGATAAGCTTTATATGTTCCCCACTTCAAACACACACTAAAAAGGAAATAGTGGAAAAAACAAAATCACAACCAGTTTTGGCTCTTGGAGATAAGCTAGAATCATACTTGAAGGATACTTATGAGGAGAGAAAAAAGAATGCATCCCACTACATAGAAGAGAAATGAGTTAGAAATGTATTTTCACCATCTGCTGCTCTCATGAAATCTAGGGATTTGTACATGGCAGTTTCCTGTAAGGGTAAATCTGAGATTTGGTGACTTTACTGCAGAATCTGTAATCTTGAGACAATATTCTGATGTTTTAGATGTACATTTTGTACATTTTAGATTACTCTAAGTATTTAAAAGACAGCGAGGAGTAGTCTGAGCGGATATCTTTGTCCTCCTCATCTGTACAATACATGAATAATTGAACAGCTGTGGAGATCTGGAATGTAATCTTTGTAAAAGAGGGTTGAAATGGTAATTCAGATAGTCTCAGCCTCTTGCTTGTCATTCAAATGCTCCCTACCACTGAAAAATACTAACACTATTGTAAGCAGATGTCTTCAAATTAAGCTCACACTGAGGGAAAGTATTTGACTGATAATGGAGCCTACCACAAAGTCTGGTATGAGAGGTGGCTCTTTATATATAATGTTCCTGCTTCTCCACTGCTTAGCCTTCTGCACGTGTCCTGGAAAGATGCTGCCCATTGTTCTGAACTGCATTGTTCTATGCATTACAAAATACAAAGGCTTTTAGAAGTCTCCAACTTTTTTTTCATGTACCATCTCTGTGGTAATGCTGGGAACAACAGCAGCAGTTTCCAGTCATGTTTCTACTTAGAAGGAAGCTGTTGGCTTCCCAGGCACTACTTATGCATCATAACATTCATGGCAGTTAAGCATTCTACAGTTTAAGAACCCCTGGACCAAGCAAAGTCATGTTACATACTTCTAATCATAAACTATACATAATATTTTTATAGTTGCTTTATTCATAACCAAGCAGCATGTGTTCGCATCCAAGAACCATTTATAGACTAGGATAATTGTTCCTAAAAATGTGTAAAGAGAAGGCAATGCACAAACCCAAATTTCGGATCTTACTGGTACCTCTGTTGGTCTGGAGCAGGTTTTATGCTTATCATCAAGTTTTGGTCTCAAGTCCCTGCTCTACAGCCACTTGGGAGCCCTTCCTGATCCAACTGAGAGTTCAATTCCAGAGCTGTGGAGATTTAGAAAAAAGAAGCTTCTCCATGGAAGGGCTTGAGCCTTGACTTTGAAGTCAAGGTCAAGGCAGCCCAGATCACTTGGGTTTTGGTGAATGTTCCACAGAGAAACTAGCAGAGGAAATCTGCTTAAGTGGCCATAAATATTTAATAAACTTTATTCAAATGGCATCTGTCAACCAGACAAGCTTCATGAGCATCTGTTGTCCTCTCAGTTTGGCATTCAGTTTGCTTTATGTATTTGAGATATGGACCAGATACCAATATCCTTGCTTCACTGTTCAACAACCGTGCATGCAAGCAATTGCTTAAGCTTTCAGCAGTAACATACATGCCCCAGTATATATTTGACTTCTTGTCTATCACCATAATATCAGCTGCTCTCATGTTTCCACTCAGTGTTCTGCAGATCAGCTATAGAAGTCATTAGTAAGGCATTTGTCTTGAAAGGATTCAAAAGTTCCTTTTCTGATTACATTAAGGTCATTAAGGTTTCTGCTTTTGTAGATGCTGCAGTTAAGATAGATACCCCCACACCAGTACATGTTATAAAGATTATGTTTTCATACAGATTTCTGAAGGGGAGGCTTACAAATTGTTAAACAGGAATTTTAATGATCTAACAAAATGTAGTGAAACGATGGTTCCGTGGAAATAACTATTAATGCCAGTTTTCCAGCTGGGCAGGCTAGTGGAGAGCAGAGGAAAAAGATGATTTGCTGTTTGTTAGTAGGCTTTTCTTCAAATAGGATACTTACTGCTTCTTTCTCCCATGGAAGGCGCGTAAAATAAATACATTATTCATGTTTTCGTGTTTTTGGCAGAACGTCTGCAAACAAATGCCTTTCAGGAGGGAAGGAATGAACAGCCAGCAAAGAGGCCTTATATAAATCATATATAAGTCTAATAAAAAAAAAAACAATAAATTGTATTTTTTAACCAAGAGCACTTAATGCTACATACTGCTCAGAATTCATAAAGGCACTAATTCCCCCTAAAGGCACTCATATAAAAAACATACAAAGTAGATAATATTTGGTACTAAGCTTTGACCAGTAAGGGTAGTGTTCCCATCTTCCTATCCTTCCTTATTCTCTTCTTTTTTTTTAAATTATGTTCATTCTGTATCAATCTTAATTTAAATCCAGACAGGGGTCTGCAAGTTGTCTATAGAGAGTCCACTTCAAAATGAATTATTTTCTCCCTGCAATGCAACGTGAATAGCAGTAAATAACAAATTACAAAGAAAAGAAATTATCTAATGCCACGAAATCATATAATGTGAATCACTACTTTGGAGAGATAGTGTGATTGTAGCTAATGCTAACAGTTGGTCCAGAGTGGCATCATCTCCCAAACTATTCAAAAATGAATAGGAAGAAAATCAACATGGAGCCTTAGGCTGTGGCCAGCACACCCCTGACTGCATGCGTAGCCGGACATTAAGGATTACGCCCCATCTTTTATTGTTGTGTAAGAAAGAGAGGAGACAAGGTGTTTTGGTGCTGTGATTTAAGTGGGAACAGACCTCTGAAAGAACACTGAATTCCAAACATAATTAATTGATCCTCATAAGACCAATGCAAAGTTGGCAGCTACCACATATGGGAGTTTCTGTAGAAGTTTGATACAACAGGATATTTATAGCTATGAAAAATGAGGCAGTGGCTATTCTGTGGCCCTCCACCAGGAGCTACTTGTATTTGATTCTCCTGAAAATTAAAGAGCAGGTATCCAGAAAGGCTAATGCTTGCCATGTAGTTTTCAATTTCAGGATCTAGCTGAAAGTTCTGATAACTCATGGGTCATCAAAAATTAAGGCAATAATTAGGCAAAACAAGAAGCACATTTTGTAAGTTTATTCCCACATAGCTTCTGACACATTAAATAATGAAATGTCAACATCTTCTATAAAGTGTGTCTATATATTTGCTGCTTCTTTTCTAGCTTGCAATGTCTAAATACTGCTGCAAGAAAAGATGAATAACTAACCAAGATATCTCCCTTACAGAAATTTGTTCAGCCACTGAATTTAAAATTGTACTACTGGTCACCATAATTCTACCAAGACACTTCTAAAATGTTTTTTGGAAGATTTTTGCTTAAAGAGATAGGAGTGTTACGGTTAGATTTACTGTGGTGATCAGATTTTGAAGCACATCTTTTTGCATTGATTATTCATCAAAAATTACATGTATTATGGTGGCAATGTTACAGCCACAAACATATATTCTTGTTTTAGATATTTAGTCAACTCCAGCATTGTCAGACAGCAAAACGCCAGTTATTTTCCGTGACATTAACAAAGCATTATTCCCTTTGCCTTAATGTCTTATCTTCTTTTAATTTCTATGCTTCAGTGAATCAAAATAACTTGAAATTTACCACCTCATGCAAAAAGACAGTAATTACTGTATAGAGTGCATGAAGAAAAAGATTGAGAAAAAGCTGAAGGTTCAGTCTTTTGAGCTAGTTTAAGATACAGCAAATGGAGGTAGGGTTTTGATCTCCAATACCTGCTTTACATGGACCTTGTCCCATGGTGTTAGTGAGCGTATTCCAGCTCAGTTCTGTCGATCTGGATAAGCATTTGTGCACTGCAGAAAATATATAGGACCAGGTGTTGTAGATTTATTCACAGCAAGCACAGCATGCTACAGTTTAATCTCTTGTCACCAATGGACCAAAGCTTACATTGCTTAAGTAATAATATGTTAATTTCAACTTCCGGTACCAAGAGGTTAATATGATGCCTCTGCTTTAGTAATTATTGCTAAGATTGACTTACACAGTAATGGATATTTGATGAAACTGCTTAGCAAATGTAACGCCCTCTGGAAAAAATATACAATTCATTCTTAAACTAAATCTGATAAGCAAATAATTTGTCATTTGTCAAAATCAAAAGCAATTGGAAACTCCAAAATAAATACTGCTTTTCTTTTCAATCTCAGAGTTAGAAACTAGATGAATTTTATTAAAAGAACAGTACTTTGTACTGGGGAGGGGACTGTGGCTTTTTCTGTTTGATAGGATATTTCAGAGGAGCCATGTTTTCCTTTGATGTGAAAGAAAATACTTAATATTTTCAACCTAGCTTCCAGATTTAGTGTGTAGTTAGTGACCCAATTAACATTGCTTATGTTTAACACTTTAAATGTGATTTTATTTGCATGTTTTCATATTAGCATTGATGTTCATCATATTGAAAGACTAACTGTAAGTGAAAGGATGAGAAGATGGAAGCGCATCTGTTACTCACTTTCTCTGCTGGCACCATTTTACTGTTTGGATCTCTGATTTCCACTGAGAGAGATTTGGAAGCTGCATTCCTCTTTTACGATTTCTCATGCCTTTAGGGGAATTTCTTACCCAAATCATGCTGCTCTGAAACAAGCCTCCTGCTGATAAAAATCCATAGAAATTGCTTTTTATCTTGTTCAGTTACATGTAGGTTGCTTACCCCAACAGATGCGTTAGATATGCTCAGTAACATCGCACAGTTGCTATGTGAGTGCTTTCTCTCATAAATCAGATTCAGTGTCAGATCCTAGCTATGATATGTACATTTGAAAATATGTGATAGTGATGAAAATGTCTGTTCTGGCTCAGCCTGAGCACCTAGACAACCTCACACGAGTCCCTCCATTTTAGAGGTACAAGTAGGGGCATCTACAACGATAGGGTTCCATGCAGGGGTGGATGTCATGGGCAAATTTCCTTCTTCCTGCTTTTGGATTTCAATATTTTATTCATACTTTTCTCTTGGAGTATATTATCAAGAAAATTGGTTTCATTTCAGAGGGAGGTGCCTGCCTTCAGAAAAAGCCTGGAAGTGAACTAAGACTTCAAATTGAAACAGGGATTGTCCTTGGAGCATATATGTATCCACAGACTGTGATGTTAGGGCTGATGGAAGATGGTATATTTCCCAGAGTCACTGTAAGTTAATAGAGACCTGTATTCCTATATGTCAAACTAGATTGTTCCTATATGTCAAACTAGATTGCTTCTGAAATATTACCATTAAGAGAGAAGTTGAGGTATTATAGGGTTTGTTAGAGATAAAATAAGCCGGAGTTCAAAGATGAGGAATGTTTTCTTAGATGCTGAAAAATTCAATTCGCAACTCAAGATCCCAAATTTTAAGGAGCACCTGAATTGTTCCTATGCTTTGACTTCTTAATCTCCCCATCACTTGTATTTCTGCATCTTGTATGAAAGCAAAGGCAGTATTGCCACTTATTTGCTTTCAGACTAACATTAACTTTTCTGTCATAATGTCAAACATTGTGCTGAAGACAACAAATCACCTCCCTCCCACTTCTTATCCTTCAGAGGAGCATGGAACAATTATAGGAGCATGTACTTCCATGACTACTAAGATAAATCATTTTGGAAAAAAACAAACCGCAGCCATGGTGCTGTTGCCATGTTACTATTAATAGCAGTGAAATATATCAATGTCCCTTTGCTTATGAAGTAAAAAGGGTATTTTCCTGCAAAAAATTTGTTTCTCATTACATTATTTACAAAAACATAGTTGGGCATCAAGACTGCAGAGTAAAGCAGAAGCACAATCTGCAAGATCTGTAATAAATAATCCTTTTGGAAGAACACCGCTGTATGTTTACATCTCAGAGACATCATACATAACAGTATATACAATATGTTACATATATTCCTTACGCACAGTAGATCCAGTTTATTTCAGGTGTAATCTACTGAGGCCTGAATCATACTGCCCTTCTCAAGTATTGCATGATTCTCGATAAACTACTGAAGTCACATGGTTTTGTTATAAATATTCCACAATAAAAAAAAAATCAAAATGATTTACTTTGTTTTAATTATTACATCTGATGGACTAATAACACAATTTTCTGTCTTTTAGACTTTCTCCTGCAATGCTATCCTACATCATAAAGACAGTACAAAATATAGAATATCACTGCCTCTACAGAAAATTATTCTTGCTTTTCAGGTAGTGGTGGTTTGTTTGTTTGTTTGTTTTTTATATGGCTTTCAAGAAGTGGAAATAGGCCTCTGCATAATTTCTGTGTAGATACACGCAGTTGTAAGTACCCCAACACCTCCATTCCAAGTCTTTATCATAAATTGTCAGGTGCTGGCAGTTTTTAAAATAAATGTATTATGAAATTGTCACCTAGGAAAGTTAGTTCCTTCGGCAGAGTTGGAGTATTATGTATTTGTGCCATACTCAAGGGTTCTTTGAAGATGACTTATTGTCCATAGCCTTGCTGCAAATAGCTGCATTGTACCTGTTAATACTTGACAAATTTACTTTCAGGTTTATTTCTTGTCTTAAGCTTGATGGAGCTGTATAAACTCTGCTGTATAGCTGCATTTTCCTCTGGGGTTGCTGTGGCCTGGTGGCCAGTTGGACAATCAGGAAGATTCTGCAGACATTTGGGTCCTTCTTTTGCAGCTTTTCAACACTGATTTCCCCTTCTGCAATCAGCTCCTTATTTTCCATACATTTGTGGAACACTTGTGTCTAATAGTAAGTCGTCAGGGTAAGGCATTGTATATCCTTCTACTGCTTCAGATTCTGCTCGGTGCCCAGAAGTGGCCACATAGTGAGGAGGTGGAACCAGTGGCACAGGACTCATGGCATTTAGAAACTGGCCTTCCACAGCTCTCATTCCACAGAGCATTCAGAGCATGAGGGTGGACTAAAATCCAGCTCTCCTATGGCTCCACTTAACAGTAGGAGAAACAGCCACAGAGTGTGAGAATGTGAGCATGCAAAACTCCATAACACATTGTATTTCCTTGATGCAGCGCTCCCTCCAGATGGAGAAGGATTGCCCAAGAGAGATCTGGATCTCAATAGCCAGAAAAAAAGAACAAAAACAGCCCCAGCTTACTGCTTTTGTCCATGTGGGCACAGCTATCACCTAAACTAGGCAACGTTTTCTTCCTCCAGGGTAGTATGCCTGTGCAATATATCTAGTATGAAGCACAGTCAGTCCTAACGGTTTCTCAGGGGATTTCAACCAAGGGAGCATCTGACCGGAATGGAACAACCTCGAGACAAAAAGCTCTGATGCAGTTCAGAGCTCAGTGCAGATGAGATGTACAGACTACAGATTTTGTCTCTCTGCTGACCTAATGCAGGTTCTCAAATGTTAAGATGCCCAGGAAAACAGAACCAAGAAGCTAGATCCTGATATTAAATTTATGGGCTATTGTCACAGGACAATAAGGTCAAAGCCAAGAAACGATTAATAGAAATCTATCACATTCTTAGACAACGGCCAAAATCCAATAAATTATTCTTTCTGAAATTATATATCTTATTTTATATATACTTATGTTAAATAATTTAAATGTAATTTTAAAACTGCTGATCTCTTCCATAAAGATTCTAGAATAAGTGTACACATGTATCTTAAATGCTTCCCAAATGATGAGGAAAATTCAAATGTCTGAATAGAACTGCATCACTGATTTTCGGTTGGGTGTGAATGTTTCACATCATCTACATTATTACTCTTGATAGCTATAGATACTGAAATAATATTATCTTACACATTCATGAAGTAGAGAGGATAATTCATCCATCACATCTTGGAATTTTCCTGAGGCACTGAGTAAAAATCAAATACTCTATACTGTTCTGTAAGTTGATTCAGAGAGCCTTCCCATGTGATAAAAAATGCTGTAATGAAGTTATTAAATTTTTAGATGAATGTCCATATAATCCCATCAGTTCCTCTTTTGTCCTTTTAAAATCCCATGGGACATTTCCATAGGGATGATTTTTAAAGTTGCTTAGCAGCCAGAGATCTTGCTAAAGCTTCCAGGGGCTTTGGTTGGGCTGAAAATCAGCAGACTATGCCAAGAGCATTAAATAAGTATTTTTACATTCATATATATTCATTCCACGGGACACCAAATGGCTTTTACTAAATATATGTTGTGACAACGGGGATAGTGTGCCCTTGTCAACAGCTGCATGATAAAACAGGGACATCTACTGGTTAAAACACAGAATAGGAAAAATGCAAAAAAAAAAAAATCTTTTGAGAAACACTAGACTAAGGCTTGTCAGACTTTCTTCCTCCCTCCACTACTGAGGCACAAAATTCCTTTTTCTGCAAATAGTCAGTCTTTTCTTCCTTGGGATCACCACATTCCAAATAAAGCTTACCAAGATATTCAAACACTACTTGTGTACTCTCGGTTAAGGCAATAACAAAATTTCCTTTGATTTCCTCAGAACAAAACCAGAGCCCACGACACAGGTTGAATGCGAATGTTTGAAGCCTAGTAGGCATTTACAAAACTTTCTCTGCAGAACAGTGAACATTTACCCTTGCTTCTGGCCAATCCATAGGAGAAAATGGGGATTCTTTGAACACCCTGTTTAACACCTGCCCAAGTTATTCCTGCTAAAGTTGAGTCTAAATTTTTGCTTTAACTGGAAGGCTCACATAACTTAAGGGTATTCTTGCATCTAGTATGCTGTTAGTCTGAGCTCAATGCAGCATGAGCAGGGCCTTTTAATAGTGCGCAATAACAGTATTTGATAGAGAAAATTCTTAGCTACAAAACACCATGTTTCAACAGTCACCACCATGAGCTGTGCATTTTTGCCAGCAATGAACAAGAGCCTGCATGCCGCACTCCTAAAAGTCTGCATGGCTGTCTGGAATGTGGCTTGTCTTTCATGTTGCTGTTGCCACTGCTGAAACACACCATCCCCCCCCTCATTGTGCTCACATCCACTGTTTGGTCTCCATAAATGTTCAGCAATCATAAATAAATGTCAATGGGTGCAATTTTTTCCGCACGGAGGAATTCAGTTCCACACCTATGCTTTATATGCACTTCCATGTCAGATGCCATTGTGTCAGATTGCCTCTCTGCTGCCATCTGTTGCACAGCAACAAAATGGAATGGAATATTGGCAGGAAGGTTCAGCTTCTACTGCCATACCACCATCTGCCTCTGATGTCATGGGCCAAAATAATAAAATAGAAGTCATTACTTTTGGATCACCCCTGTACATTAGCAAAAGACCATGTTGCAACTGGCTTAATTAAATTTTCTATTTTAAAACATAGTATACAATGAACAAAATTGGAACACTATTATAGGAATATAGCATGATTATCCAATAAAGCCTCTGTATACTGTAGAAAAGAATCACAAAAGTACAGTTATTACTTCATGCTAGCTTCCTGCAGCTTCATCTAAATTCAGAGGAAGAATCTGAACAGTTTAGGAAGTAATTTAGTGTTTCGTGTGCTATTCATTGTCTTTTGGGATGTCAGGTTCTACCATCTCTGTATGTCATCCAGCTTGCTGTAATGGGTATCCTGGCACGGTTCTGTAAATCCTTTCTGAGGCTGGAATACTTCATCTATTGCTTAACATCCAACTCAGCCAAAGAACTGTTCTTAATATAATGCCCACATATACAAATTTTGTCTGTGTAGCCACAACAGGAGATAGAACTCCTGACAGCACAGCTTTCAAAGTCACTGGAGGAAACAAACATTCTTAACCATATCAATGACAAACTTGAAAAGGAGGGCAAGAAAGTCTTCTCAAAATACATAGCTCTGTTCCCAGATTAATTCCATCAGTTTTCTCATGATGGCTCTACCAGTAGTGTGTCCCCATGGGTAAAGGTCCAAAACAGAACCATAGTCTCTCAAGCTCTTCCTTCTGAGTCAAGTTTGGATATCTTTTGTGTAAGTTTACAAAGACTTATTCCTTTTGTTCCTAGATGTTTGGAATTTCAGTAGCTGCTGAAGTTGGAACAAGTTAATAAACACTAAATTCACTATCTGTAGCAGCAATAAGATCTGA
Source organism: Penelope pileata (assembly GCA_013396635.1). Taxonomy (NCBI): domain Eukaryota; kingdom Metazoa; phylum Chordata; class Aves; order Galliformes; family Cracidae; genus Penelope; species Penelope pileata. Next base: position 116,156 of record WBMW01000714.1, on the reverse strand, counting down.
TTACAACCCACTAACATTATTCAAAAGGGTCAGAATGTCTAGGATAAACATTTACTACACCATCAGAAGCTCTCTGAATCTGTGCCTGGCTTAGGCCTTACTTAAAGTATCCTATTTCCACCAAGCTGCCTCATGCTCTAGAGTGCCATTTTATCCATTAGTGTTAAAACTCATACTTTCTGAGCTATATCCATTAGAACAGCAACAAGAATAAGGCAAAAATGTTATAAAAGATCCGTCATCCAGGTCCTTTAAGTGATCTGTGGTAGGCAAACTCTTACCCAACTAATATAATCAGCTCATCAGTTGCTCAGTTGTATTATGGTAGGGAAAATGACAGGCTAAATTCCATGAATTTATTCAGCAGACTGCTTTCTGTTATATTACTCCAAAAGCACTCACTCAAGTTCTCTATCTGATATCTGATGATGCTGATACTCAAGCTGCTTAAACATTTTTTGTAAGGAACACAAATTCCATTCTGTGACATTCTTATTAGTTTTGCTGTCTTTGATGGCTTGTTTAGAACTAGTCTAAATAGGGTTACATTCCAGTTCAGTCTGCAGTGTAGACAGCCTCTGAATGCTGCCTCTTACTTTTTATTTACAGAATACTTTGGCTTTACTAACTACTTGGTTTCTTCTCTAGTTTCTCAAGTGGTTAGTTTTGCTTTCTTTTTTTTATTACATCAGTCCCCATGGTTATGGGCAAGGTCTCTGAGACATGAAATATATCTAATAAAGCAATGTGTGCCACAATTTGATGGCATCCTAAAATATGATATATGAAGGTGCATATATTTCTGTTGAAGCTATAGTTATTATTTTTAATGTCATAAACATGAACTTATCTAATAATGAGAAGTATTGTATAGATTACCTGTGGAAGTCCAAAATGGTTACAAGGAAATGGGAGAAAGAAAGGAAAATAACCTTACAGCTAGGTAAAAAAAAGAAGAAAGTTAAGCTGTGAAGGTCTTTACACATGACTACACTGCAAAAGAGGTAGCAATAGACTGGATTCATTTCCCTAACAATTTCTCTGATTCCACAAGTGTAGGAAATATTGGCATATGCTTTATACAAAACTATAGTTTGGTGTAGACATTTTATATAGAGCTGCAATTCTGACATATATATAGGAGTTGACATGAAGCCAAGTTAGAAAAACTGTTTTAAAAGTGTGAGTAAAGATTATGTCTGACTTCTGTGCCTGTCATAATTTCAAATAAGGCTGAGTAACAAATCTCTTTGATAGATAAGAGCAGTCTTCAGGTAGGAGCTTGTCCTTTCTCACTGTATCATATTGCTAAAAGACATTCTCAGTGAATGGTAGAAAGATGATAGAATGAGAATAGTTTAACAATAATCTTAACCTAGTTGTCAGCAAATTTTTTCCTAGTTACTAATCCAAGATCTCAACTGTAAACAAATTCTATTAAAACTATACAGTAAATACAGTGAGAACCAAGGAAATGAATTTCTACTTTTCATACTATCTCCTTTTGGTAACAGTTACACTCAGCTTTCTGTTTTAAGTTAAATGTTTAACATCAAAATGTGTAGTATCAAAATAAACCTATACACCAGATGTGATGATTCTTCCCATTGTAGCAATTGAACAGTCTATACTAAAAGTTCTTAAAGCTCAATTATTCATTTTGTTTGATTTTGTTGTTGTTGTTGTTTTCCAGCTGTTATTAACCTATTTATTAGCACATGGTAAAAAGACATCTCTTATCCCTCAACATTTTTCACAGCTTACTTCAAAGGTATTTTGCCTGAGAAATAACTATTGTGTCAGAATTACCTTTATTTGTTTCTATTACAATCTTTGTAAATGTTATAGTTAGCATACCTTTCTGTATTTAAGGTGATAAAACGCTTCTGCAGTGCGTGTGGGTGCATCGCGACTGCAACTTGCTGTGCCAGCAGCCCGCCTTCAGCACCCCATCGGCGGACAGCTCCTCTTTCAACCTCACATCGGTCCCTTTGCGTCTTGGTGGGAACTCAGCTGCTGTCTGTAGAGCATCTGGTTCTTTGGCCCTTTTTTTTCTTTTGTGATTTTTTTTTTTTAAATGACACTCTTGATATAGAATGCAGTGTTTCATGCATGCAAGGAGTGCAGAACAGACTTTACAGATTGGTCTGACAGGCAAAAGATGTGGAACTGTAAGCTCTTCATTGCAACAGATGGAAATTTTGAAGAGTCTAGTACATTCATGGAAGCAATTAGAATCATCTCTGAAAATTAGATGGCTAGTACAAAATTCAGCCTCAGCACAGGAAGCATACCAGCTGTGATCATGACAAAGTTTAGAGAACTCGTGAATAAGGACAGATAGGGATTTTGTTAAAGATGTCTCATTTATTGTTTGATAAACCTGGCTGACTTTTCTTACAGGCAAATTGCTTTGTCTAAAAATAATATTTAGGGAGGTCAAAAATGGAACCACCAAAAAGCTCTGCAGACACAGAATTATTTTATAAATAGTGCTCCTGAAGGATTAAATACTCCTGAAGGGTTTTGTGTATGTGTGTATCTGTAATGTGGAGTTAAATCTCTCCTGTTCTTACACAGAAAATAAAGTTTTACCTATAAATACTTTCCATTTTCACCGATATTGCATTAAATGACTGAATTGATTAAAATAGTTACATAACAATTACAAGCTAGTACTAGCTCCACTGGTGTCAATAATGACAGGCAAATTCATGGACTTATGCAAATCCTAGTGAAAATACATATATATGAAGCAATTCCCATTAACTTCCACTGACTCTGGATCTGCTATTTCTTCTACATTAAGAACTACTAGGCAGTTTGCTATTTATCACAATATAATTGATTTCATGCATCCAGCTGAGATGGCCTTTTGCTATTCAACAAAAAATATTAGAACTGACTTGATATGGCTTTTAATCTATGGAAGCAAGTCCAAGTAATGCTGATTGGCGTTGTGGTCAATAAACGGTATTCAGGGTTGTCTCCATTCATGCTGAATACTTACATGCCTTCCCAAACCATGTAGACAGCTTTAATCTGTGACTACTTATGGCCTCTCATCCTTGCCAGTCTAACAGGTTCCCCAAGTATCATTCCAATCTCACACACAATTACTTACAGCAACTTTCTTCAGACCTATGCTGGCCACTGAAAATCCAGCTAATAGTCAAGGTTCATACTCCATTGCCTAATACTTTTGTCTAGCACAATCTCTCTGGTCTCCAAGATCTTTGTCACCACTCTTTAGTCACAATATTTAGTAAATATATCCTGTAATTTTTAGGGATGTTGTACTTGAATTTCTACTATATAGTTAACATAGCACTAGTGTCCTGGTCGACTTTGATGGTCCTCATGTTTGGATTCATATACACTCAGTCCACGCTTCCAGATGCCTCTTTTTACCATATTATCCACTGGAAGATTGCCTTACACTAAACTACCTCCTTACTCAGCCACAATCAAACGCTCAAACCCACATTTTACTAAATCTTGATGCTGAAATTCTAGGTGGTGCAAACCCCAATGTCATCCTTCCTTAAAGTCATAATTAAAGTCCTAATTAAGTCATGAAGTAAATGCAGTTTGCCCACCACATAGTGCAAGAGAGATGTATTCTATTAGTTATCTTAATAGCACAAATACAAAAATGTCGCAGAACGCAGAAGAAATGTATTTTATTACTGTTAATTTAAACCAGAAGTATATCAGGCTGCCTAAGAACATAGAATCTCACTTAGGTGGAACCACCACTGAACTTCATGGAACCATGAATAAGCATCTAGAACTATCTGAATTCACTAGCTTAATGGCAACTTGGCTCTATCAAGCTGAACTGAAGACAGAGCAGAGGATGCTCACCTACTGGTGATACTGGTAACTACTTCTCATACCTGAGGATATGATAGGGAGTGTATATGGAGCTAGTCCTTAAATCTTCAGTTAAAACCTCCCATATTTCTACCCTAAGCTTTTAAGGTGACATTCATCCCAATGCAAAGAGACAAAAAGAAAAGGCTGTACATCACTTTGTTCCCAGATAAGTACAACACCGAGAGCTAAGCCTTCACACATACTGGCTAGTGTCAGGCGTAATGAGTATCATTGAAAGATCAATGCAGAACATTCAGATGAAGTCCTTAAAAATATTAATAATAATGGTCCAGGGAAAAGTGGAAATGAAAGGTCAGAATTCTAAATAATATCATCAAGGAAAGAGAACAAGAGTAGCAGAGAGAAGCTGTTCAGTGATTACACATGCTGGCAGAGTCGTTATCAGATATGTTCTTGAAAGAGCAGTTGTGATAGAGCTGTAAGTGGAATTAAATTTGTGGTGTTCTGTTAAATTATTCCCCTCTCATACATCTCATTCTTCAAAAATTAAACACTGTAGTCTATGTGGACTGTAAGACCTGTTCCAGGTGTCTGCAATCAGAGGTTATGCTAGAGGGATAAAAAGAGATGAAAGGTGTACTCTGAAAGGGTAGAGATGCATGAACAGTGCTGTCTCATGACATATTTTTTGCAGTGCCTAGCCAGGAACAGCAATGGCATCTGCTGAAGGCAGTGTCATGTTGCTGTACTGACACGTGCTATTATTGGCTGGTAAAATATCCTTCTACTTACCCTGTTTATGCAAACATAAAAATGTGCTGGCCCCTTGCACTGTGGAAGGAAAGCATAAAAGCCCCTTCCCCTAAATATCTACAGACTCCTGGCCAACACTGAAATTCCTCATATGATAATGCTTATAGTTGGAAGGCAGCTCAGGGTGTAGTGCTGTCTTTGCTGCTCCAGTAAGCACCTTGTTTGGATGGTCCCAGGTACCTGGAACTGGACACACACATTTAGGCAGATGTACAAGAGAGGTGACAGCGCTCCTATTAAGCAAAACTTTTCATTCAGTTGCAAACTCAATACCACAAAATTGAGATAGGAGCAAAAAAAAAGAGAGAGAAAGAGACAAGGAAAGAGGTTAAGACTGTGTGTGTGAGAGAGCTTCACCTTCTGGAATTATACCTGTCCTTAAGTTTTGTGGCAAGTGGAGTCAAGTTGGATGCAAGCTGGGAGCTCTGTTAGAGGCTAAGGACACTTTTATACAAGATGCAGCATGGTCTGCTGGCTACAGGTTTCTCTGAAGAATCTAGACCAACTTCAGCTGTCTATCTGCCCAAATCTAAACACCCTTCTCCCAAGAGCAGACACTTCTGAGAATGTATAGGTAACTGCAGCCAAGTGCCCAAGAAACTTGGTAAGTTTTCCAGAAATGGCTGTCTACTTATCAGAAGTCTGTAAGGAGCTGAACAATGACTGTTTTGTCTGTTTTGCTTTTCTAAAGACAGAGATAAAGATACTGCCAGAACACTTTATATGAAGATAATGTCATAAATTTAAATGAAGAAGGGGGAGAATACGTAACAACCTGATAAATTTCTGTGCCTGTGGAGACTGAGATTTGAAAAGTAGTGAAACTCTATTGCTGTGGGCTATTTAAATAGCCTAAATCCTACCCTAGATCCTACCCTGGAACAAAAATTAAGGAAACAACACTGCTAATACAGTTTTATCTAATTACAGTTTGAAATCTATGTTAATCACATGTACTGCCTTGGCTGTTAGGTATGACTCAAGTGCATTTTCCCTGAGCAGCTGCGCTTTAGTGTGAACCTAATGTATACTTTTTCTCTGCTTTATATAACAATTACATTGGCGTATTGGTTGTGTCAGAAGCCTTTTCAAAATGTCAGTTATTGCAGAACTGCATGGAGCAATTTGAAGCCTGTTCTATTACACCTGTATTTTCTGTCTCAGTTGGTATGCTTATTCTGCACAGAAATCCTTACAGTGCTTGCAATAATGAGTGCTAAGACGAGAAAGTATATTGGGTGGATGCACAAGAAAAAAGCCTGGGTTTAGTGGCAATTTAAAACTGGAAAACCACTATATTTTCAGGAGACTGATACCAGTCCATGCTGCTCAACAATCAGAAATGACATTATCTGGAGCAGCCTGTAAAGATTGTATCATTATTTCAAGCAATATTTTAATATTCATTTAATTTACTATTCATCAGCAGTAGATTCAAATGCCTCATACTCAGCTCATAAGAAAGAACTGTCAACATGTCCATTCCTTTGGAAACATTTTGCAATTTGTAAGGAAATACTTCTAATATGAATTGAATTTTTAATGTGTTTTTTTAGTAGAACCACAGCTAAGTGACATAAGCTGCCAGAATATCATTTAAACAGAATATCACCTATTTCCTGCAGTGCAAATTAAAAATAATATGTCGAGAATTGTATCACCAAGCTATGATCATGGATTGATTACCTGAAGTGCACATTTTCCAGGCATTTCAGTCCAGAATACAGTTCCAGAAATGTCCCAGCACACAGGAAGTATTGCTAGTAAAGACTCAATCAGAGGGTTGCTGGCTTTTTTTACTCTTCTGTACCAGCAGAGCTAGCCTAGGAGATTGTTATAGGCCTTTCTGATAAACGTAGTGCTTCTGCATATGCTGCACCTGTTTATGGGGATTTAGCAGTGTGGTACTCTCTGCAAGTGTTCTTTATGTAGACTCGGGAATCACTTTTCTTCCTCTTCTTCTCATAGTTGCTATTGTTCTTTCTAGTGATCTTCTGCTACTCTTTGCCTAAGGACTTGTAAAATTTAATCAATTGCAATAATTAAAACATACTGCGTGTGAATGACACACAGCTTCAGTTGCACAGCAGAGTTCCAGACAAATAAAAGCTTGAGATTCTTACAGTAGACGCCAAAATACTTTGCTGTAATTTTTTTCCTCAGTAACACATTTCATACTTACAGACGGCATCTAGGCTTGTCCCCCTCTGCTCCCCAGCCTGGAGAAGAGAAGACTCCAGAGAGGCCTCATTGTGTCCTTCCAGTACCCAAAGGAGACTACAGGAAAGATGGGGAGGGACTCTTTATCAGGGAGTGCACTGACAGGACAAGGCTTTAAACCAAAAGAGGGGAGATTTAGGTTAGATACAAAGAAGGAATTCTTTACTCAGAGAGCGGTGAGGCACTGGCACAGGCTGCCCAGAGAAGCTGTGGGTATCCCATTCCTGGAGGTGTACAAGGCCAGGTTGGATGGGCCCTGGGCAGCCTGATCCAGTGGGTGGCAATCCTGCTCGTGGGAGGGGGTTGGAACTGAATGGGCTTTAAGGTCATTTCCAACCCTGTAATTGTATGATATATATAAGACACTAAAAATCTCAGGCTTTCTATTGTGTATATTTTATTAAATTCAGATTTGCATGTTAACAGCATATGAATGAGTGGCTTGAAAAATCAGTTTGTTAATGTCAGTAAAAAACCCTGGGTGATAACTCTGGACATGAAAATTATATATTCAAGACCTATAAAATGACGTGTCTCACATGGAATTTTAACAATGTCACACAGTGAAAGAAGGGGTGCTATACAGTGAATCACCTCTTTCCTAGGATCTTCTATATGCTGCTGACTATCTAGGCATGAAATAAATTTTTTACATCAGTGAATTTGGAACACCAGTATTTCCTAATTAAAACCAGTTTGATGACAATCAGACAGACATATTCTCATGATTTTGTTTTCTAAGAACAATGCATGTCAAGTAATTTCGTCCCTGTATTATACAACTTTTTCCTGTGTTATTATTTACATGCTGATGCAGGCCAAAATGAGGAAGCTGTCACTTTGAATGACAGAAACTGCGAGCTCAACAATTCTGTGCCAAGTTTAGCATATGTTTATTAGTGGGGGTTTTTTTTGAGTTTTGAAAGCATAATTATATTATTGAGTAAGTTAGAGAACTCAAGCATGCATTAGTTATTTCACAGTAATTCCAGTGATGTGGAAAACCTAGAATACTTTAGTTAAGCTTCAAATCTTTTCACTCTGAAATCTGATACAGTCAACTTTCACAGTCTGGAAGGTAGTTATTGCTCCACAGTAGTGTTTTTCTTCTGTCTGCCTGTGCCCTAGCTACAGGCCATCACAAATTTCATTATTCAGCCCTGCCTAGGTATTCAATGTTATTGCCTTCATTCTATTTTATCCTCCTAGCAAATGCTGTACTGAGATCGGCCTCTTTTTTCTGCTGTGGGCAGCAGTATAAAGGGATGTATAACCCCCTAAACAGCACAGAGTAACCAGAGTGTTTCTGAATCAGCTGCATGAAGAATGAAGACAGTTGGCCCACAATTCACTTGGAAGGAGGAATAAATTAATCTTATTTTCCTAATAAATACAACTCAAAAGAAAAAATGACAGAAGCAGCACTGGTAGGGAAAAATACAAATTTGTTTGGAATACTTCAACATATGAAAGGTGCTACCTGTTCTGTTTTATCTGAAAAAGGCTAAAGATGAGTACAAGATGATGCCAAACACAGACCCTCATACTGTGAGCAATTTCTGGTTGTCCTTAGAGAGCTGACTTCATGCTTAGTAACCCACAGCTGAAACAGGCTTATTGCTGTTTTCCTATCACTGCTATATTTTGCTATTTTTTTATCATTGTTGTGACCAATCTCTTCTTGTACACTAATTACATCTGTACACTGCCCATCTGCATTTCACTTTTCTTGGATATCACAGCAATTTTGTCAGCCCTAGTGTGAGCTTACAAGTACATCAGACATCACCAAATGGATTTAACAGTACCATTTCTGAGAAACGAGAGCAAATGCTTTTAAGAATGAGCTTAAACTGAGCTTTAAAACATAAGATAATTTATTTCAGTATTTCTAATGAAAACCTGGATATACTTAGGACTTCTAATCAAAGCAATAATTTGTTTTTTTCCATGTAAACTGTTATAGTGCCTATAATATCTTTAACACTTTGCACACGATCTGAAAGTTGCCAATATTACCTGGAGGATGAATAACTAAACTTTGTAGGAAAAAGATTATGTTCTCTGATAGATCCACTTCTTTTTTCATAATATTGGTTTTGTAAACTGGGATGACCAACGATTCTGAGCAATGTGAAAGGGTATCAGGCATGAGGTGCCTGACTTATCAAAATTAATGACAATAATTTTATAGAACCTATCATCTCCTGAGAAAGAAATCAAACTGTTTTTTATATAAAGTATTCATCTACTTACACATTTTAGCAATTATGAGAAACTAGGTTCACTTTCATCCTACTGCATATTTCTTAATGTCTTAACCCTCTCTACCTAACTCAGAGTCACCACCTCCAATTCTTGTAGCACCTAAAATGTGTGCAGACATTGCAATTAGGCAGGCCTAATCCCCTGAACATTGCCTCTTGTTTTCATAATTTTGGCTTTTGACCCATAAATTTATGCATGACTAGGAAGGTCTCTGCACATATTAAACCAACACACTGTATTGCCCAATCATTTCTCTGCGCTGTATAAAGTTCTGCATAATTGCATTCAATGCAGAAAACTAATAGATTAATGTTCCAAGCATTAACAGGAACCTTATATTCTTCACATGATATTGCAATAATACATATTATCTCCCTTTGCAATTTAAGAATATTAAGACCAGACCTGGCTTGCCTTTCTGAAATGTATTGGCTTACTACAGACAGTAACACAGTCAGGTTTTGACCATGTCTACATGATCCCAGTGTTTTTTCTTTGTGCAAAAATAAAAAGGTTAAAGTAAGGCAGGAGACAAAACAGCTTCCCTCGTTCTGAGTTTATTAGACACATGCACATTTTAAATGATTTAAGCAGACCCTGACAAATGCACTTGCATCAGTCTAACCAAAACATTGTTTATTTTGTTTTACAGATTTTGGCCATTGTGTCCATTCTTTTCATCGTACTGTCCACTATTGCTTTGTCTCTTAACACACTGCCAGAGCTTCAAGAAATAGATGAATTTGGGCAGCCAAATGACAACCCTCAGCTAGCACACGTTGAAGCTGTGTGTATTGCTTGGTTTACCATGGAGTACCTTTTGCGTTTTCTGTCCTCACCAAATAAGTGGAAGTTCTTCAAGGGCCCATTAAATGTCATTGACTTACTGGCTATCTTGCCATACTATGTCACCATTTTCCTCACAGAGTCCAATAAAAGCGTCCTGCAGTTCCAAAACGTCCGACGGGTGGTTCAGATATTTCGTATTATGAGGATCCTAAGGATTCTTAAGCTTGCCAGACATTCAACAGGCCTTCAGTCTTTGGGTTTCACTCTCAGACGGAGTTACAATGAATTAGGCTTGTTGATACTATTTTTAGCTATGGGGATAATGATATTTTCAAGTCTTGTATTCTTTGCTGAAAAGGATGAGGATGCCACAAAATTTACCAGTATCCCTGCATCATTCTGGTGGGCAACAATCACTATGACTACTGTAGGATACGGTGACATCTATCCTAAAACTCTGTTAGGTAAAATCGTTGGAGGACTTTGCTGCATTGCTGGAGTGCTGGTTATAGCCCTGCCCATACCAATTATTGTGAACAATTTCTCAGAGTTTTACAAAGAGCAGAAAAGACAAGAGAAGGCAATTAAGAGGAGAGAAGCACTTGAGCGAGCTAAAAGAAATGGCAGTATTGTTTCCATGAACCTGAAAGATGCCTTTGCTCGCAGCATGGAAATGATAGATGTAGCAGTAGATTCAGGTAAGCCTGGAGAAGCAGCCAACCCAAAGGAGACACCCGATGACAACCACCTGTCACCAAGCCGGTGGAAATGGGCCAGAAGGACAGCATCTGAAACAAGCTCAAACAAGTCTTATGAGAACAAATACCAAGAAGTTAGCCAACAAGACTCCCACGAGCAATTAAACAATGCCGCAGCATCCTCCAGCCCACAGCACCTCAGTGCCCAAAAGCTGGAGATGCTATATAATGAAATTACTAAAACTCAGTCTCAGCCTAATCTTAATGCTGGTTACCAAGACCAGTCTGCAAAACCACCTGGGTATGAAGAAGAAATAGAAATGGAAGAAGTTACACGGCAGAGAGATCAGTTGCCAGCTGGACCAACAGACGTCATCATGGACATAAGAAGCACATCTAGTATCGACAGCTTTGCCAGCTGTGCCACCGACTTCACAGAAACAGAGAGGTCTCCCCTCTCTCTCTTTCCTGGCTCTCACTTGCAGATGAGATTCCCAAGTGATTCTGCTAACCCAGAAGACAACCAAAGAGTAAGGAGTTCTCAGTTTATACCGTTCACAAAAGACAGAATGTGTTCTCCAACTGATATCACCTATGACTATAATCCAATCGACAGAGCTGTTGTTGGTGATGGCAGTGGGACCCAAACTGTTTTGCATGGTCATTTACATTTTGACACTGCCATGGAAAGCCCCAAAAGTTCTCTGAAAGGTAGCAATCCATTAAAATCCAGATCCCTTAAAGTTAATTTTAAAGACAATAGAGGCGGTGCTCCTCAAACTCCACCCAGCACTGCAAGGCCGCTGCCGGTGATGGCAGGAGCAGACTTTCCCCAGGCTACCCCTCAGCACATTAGCACCATTCTCTTGGAGGAAAATTCACCCCAAGGTGAACGACCTTTACTTGGTGCTGATGCACCAGGTCTTTGTCAGGGACCTTCCAAAAAATCATCCCCTCTGTTTCCCAAACAAAAGATTTTCACTTTCCCTTCAAAAGAGAGGAGGAGCTTCACTGAGATAGACACTGGAGAAGAAGAGGAGTTTATGGAGTTACATGGTATAAAACATGAGAAACAACAGGATATGAAGACAAATTGCTGCGGGGATAAACACAGCGATGGCAACCATTTAACAGAGGAGCCACAGGTCAGCTCTTCACCCAAAAGCATGAGTCACAACTGCACCCAAGACATTTACCATGCTGTGGGTGAGGGAAAAAAAGACAGTAACCAAGAAGGTCACAAAATGGAAAACCATTTATTTGCCCCAGAAATTCATACAACTCCAGGAGAAACTGGTTACTGTCCCACACGTGAAACTAGCATGTGACTAGTTACAAGAGCAATAAAAATACTTTTTCTTAAACCACAGTTAGTAATGCCTATGAACTAAAACATGGAAAGCCTCAAAAAGTGCATAAAATGTTATTTTTGCATGGCATGAAGAGTTCTTTAGTTTAAATACTGTTTAATTTAAAAAAAAAAAAGACTGCTTTTTGTAACAAACAAAAAAAAACAGGAAAAAAAATGACTCAAGAACAGTGAATAAAATAAAGAGAGCTCTGCTAAGAGCCAGTGTTTTGCAACATCTGACATTTTCAATCCTTTCACTTATGATTGTAGACAGGTTTTGAACTCTTTTAACTTTTTTGTTTTCTTGGTTACAATGAATTTTAGAATTTGCACATGAAAGGATGAAATGTCAATGCATGCATTTATAATGATGTGAAACAAGGTGCTTTGGGCTTGCAAAATGCATATATTTGTAAATAGTTTGGGGTTGGGGGTAAAGCTACTGTTAACAAGGATTTATGGAAAAAGAATTTCCTGGGACACAGGTACTTCCTTCACAGCGTGCTGCCTGGAGGTTTTGTACAGACTTATGTTGCAAAATTGCAACTTCTACTTAAAGCATCTCACATATCTTGCTTTCTGTTAAAAAGCTCATAAATATATCTGTTAATTAAGGGACTACAGTATTTTAGTTTATCTGTGCTGTAAATCATAGTGTGTTTTTTTTTTTATTTGCATAAATTTTGTTATTGCATTTGTCAGTTTAATTAATGATCCTGTGAGGAAAAGCAAAGATTTAATGACCAGAATTTGAGGCACTTGATATTTTTATAGAATACTGCCAACATTTCATAACTAAGAAAAAATGTTCCATTTTAAATTTAAAAACAACAACATAGAATTATTTCTGTGGCAATAAATAGTGCCAAATGGCTATCTAGACATGTTCAAAAGTTCTCAATCTTAGTATATTTGATATTAAAAGAACAATTACTCACATTCTTTTTTCCTTTGATTTAAAAGTGTTTGCTTCTATTTGATCTTTGAGAACTCGATAACTCTCTTTCCTCTCTAGCTCCAAATCCCCTTTTCTTTACATACTGTGCCCATACTTCAGTAATGGCAGTGCTATTACAGTGTGAGGACATAAGGGACAAGCTTGGACTGACAGATGGTATCACCTGACTCACCAACTTTGCCTCAATCCATTCTCCAATGGCTGTTACAAAAGCTGAGTGTAGGCTTTTCCCTGTGTGTAATAAAGGGAAATGTCAATGCTTCCTCTGACAGCTACCAAAGCAGCTTTGCTTTCTCTGATATTCTCCAGCTTTGTAAAAGAAAAGTGTTGAACCAAAGCCTTCAGTACAAAGTACTCCTTTATACACTGTCTGAAAAAAGCTATTAATTTTTTAACCAGCATCAACAGCTTCCTATGCTATGGTAATAATAAAAAAACCTATAGATCGCTTTAATTTCCTAAATCATAAAAAATTTATTCAATTCATTAATCCTAATCATAAGCAAAAGTAAGCAGCTACACAGACATATCCTATGAAATGTTCTTTTTTTGAGGAAAACAGAAATACAGGGTTTTTTTGTCTATCCTCTGATTTCTGCTGAAATTGGATTCTCCCTTACAACAGCTTTGTCAGAGCAGTAACTCCAGCCTCACAGCTAACAGCCAGAGGGTCCAGCAGTTAAGTCTGATGGCTGCTCCATGGGCTTGTCACCTGGGATTGAGCCTATCACTTCCCTATGCACAAAAGGGAGATAATTCTTCTTCCAGATCAAGATGATAACAATAAAACTTGTAAAGGCTGTGAGACAACAAGGATGGGAGCCTTAAAAGCACTTTAGACCAACCAAAAGCTGGTTGATCACATCAGGCTTCTACTTCCCGTAGGGGAGCTCAGTTAAATTTTACTTGTGTCATTTTCTGTCATTTAAATGAGTAAAAATCAGCATCTAATGCATTTAATGTAAAAGGGCAAGCATTTTATTGCATGACATGGCTGGGCTGGTGCCTCAGACCTCACTCAAGCCTGCCCCATGGTAAAGAAGCAAGTTTGAAAAGCTCCAAAACATGGACTCTGGTGGCTGGACCAAATCATGAGCACATGACAGATACTTTGTTTAAAAAAAAGAAAGTTTCTTAAGGGTAGATTTCCATAACAATACCGAGGTGTCTCCTCACTCATTTGAAACACTGGGAATATAAGGTTATTTCTTCAGAACAATGTCTGGTCATTAATTCTCAAAATAAAAATGATTTTTTTTTATTAGTTGCAGTTCATTGCGACTTGTTGCTGCATTCAATTTTACCTATTTATATGGCATCCTGCTTAATCATGTTGCATCTCACTGATCCAAAACTTAGATCTTGAGTGTTTTATAGTCATTAATCTTCTGTATTTATTTTTAATGTTTTCTTGCTAGATGTTTTCAGTGACAAAAACTAAATGCCAGTCAATTTTTATATGCCTGAAGTGTTGGTCTGTATTTTCTATGTGCAGTTTTAATGAAATCACATGGGCCTGTTTGATAAGTTTTTACATACTAGTGGATAAGGAAGACCAAATTAAGTCCAAGTGGGACCTGGTCCCATGCTCCAGATCCACAGAAAAATTCCATTCAAGATAACGGTGTTGTTCTGGCAAGACTGAGGTCTGTGTCCTGTTTCTACTGTGTGCTTTTTCTCCTCACTGACCCTTACACTTTAGGAAAGCCCCCTCAGATCTGCATCATTTTTTGGAAAGGGAGGGAGTCCAGCCACAGGGAACTTACTTCAGGAGCAGAAATTTGATTCTTTAAGCTCTCCTGAACTAAACCAGTACTTAATGCAAACCTGATTTCTACCTTACGAAAATCACTAGAAGTTCAATAGTGGTAAAATCAAAACCTCGATCCTTGTGCAGATGAATTCCCCCAAAACCAGTGAGTGTCTGCTAGAAAAAGAGACTGACTGAAAGTAAAGAAGGACAGCAAGACTCTCTCTTGAGTAGTATCAACAGAAGCTTTAACTATGTAAGCCAGATGAGAAGACCAGGCCCTTATCGACTGCCATATTTAAAATGTTTTCAGAGAAGCACAGTCATCCCAAAATTATACATCCGAAAGAAATGCAATTCTCTTTATTAACAGATGTTGTATTTTTTTGAAAGCTTTGAAGCAAAAGGATCAAGCTTTAGAATTGCTTTTGTTATAATTTCATTGATTCGTTACATCCTTTTGACTATGCTGAATATTATTTCCAGAGTCAGAGGGTAAAACGTGGTATTTCCAGTCTTGGCTGCATACATGGGATCCACTCCTGAACACCTAGCTCATGAGTAACTCCTGATCAAAATATTTACTTGAGTAGTTGCAGGACTGGACCCAGCTTTTATTCAGCACAGCACGTCTAAGAAGTGCAGTCCAGGATCTCTTTGTTCATCAAGAATTTGAATATGCAAAACTACCTGAGTATATTTTTCTGCTTTTCTAAAATTTCAAAGCCATTTCAGACCTATTTTCCATTTGCCACAGTAAGGGGAGGGTTTTTTCAGTCCTGGAGTCAGCCTCTAACAGTTGTGGAATTTCAAAACAACTTAAGGAGTCCTGAGATGAAGTCACTCCCCTGTGCCCCTGAAAGGAGTCTGACTCTTCATATCGCTGGAAAATAGAGATTGTTCAGGGAGATAGCTTTGCAATCAATCTATTTTGTATATTTTATACTAACTGCAGAATCAAAGTTTTAATTAATTTTCAATGATGAAACCAAATGAATACATTTAAAAGATGCTCACAGAGTAATCAGAACAATTTTTGCAAAAATAGTCACATTAATTCAAACAGAGGGTGGGGGGAATAACATATCGCACAAACTGCAAAGTGCATACAGGAAAGCTGTTTACAGGGGAAGAATATAAAGAATGTAATATGGTGTGGAAAGTTATTGCACTAGAGAATTTATACAAAATACATTTTTTTAAACAAAAACACAAAAGGCCTTTTAATGTTTCAGTGTCTAGAATATAGCAGCTTCTGTGCTAATGCAGAAATCTAATGCACTGTGTCCTTGCTTGAAAATTGGTCTCAAAATTCAACATTAGTGATATAAAGAGGTGATATCTGATCCAACACTAGAGCAACTTAAAGAGCTGTTTCTTTTTAGCACATGATTATGTAACCAAAAGTGCATACAGAAAGTTGTGGTTCTGCCTATAACATATACACAAATCAAAATGACAATTGGCTTCTGGAGTCTTTTCAGAACAGGTAACACCTAGCCACATTTTTGTATTCCTTGCTCACTTCTCTTAGTGATGAACAGCTTGCTCAGTTAAGGCAAGGTCTCTTCCCCTTCATAAACGCTGAGCTTGTTTGTTTCCTTAGATCTGTTTGAAACAAGGTTTACCTTCAAATTATTTAATCTACTCCTTCACTCTCATCTCTAAAGCACAGCTTAGTATAAATCCCATTTGTCCTTTTCAAGTCCTATTGCAAATACAGTCAGCCTAATGAAAATGCCCAGAGCCTACCTAACTTTCTTTTTTCATTAGTGTATTCTGGGGTCATTTGCATAGAATATGAAAATTTTTATTTTGTTTGTGCAAAAAAATATTTTAAAAGCAGAAATAAATGCAAGGAATATGTTTTTCAAAGTAGTCAAAACAGATCAAGCAGGAAATGCATTTACAGCAAAGGGGGAAGAAAGGCAGAAAACCGTAAGTAAACAAGGCATGCTTTACTATGCTATATAAACTAGAGATATAATAAAATATATATTGATCATACTTACTGAGACAAAAATGCCAGTAGCAAAAGATTAATTCCAGTCCCACCTTAATTTTTACCCTAGAACCAACAGGTCTCTACAGAAATTTTGGTGATGTTATTACCCACTTGCCTAACGTGAACATCTGATCTGTAATTGTTTTTAAAGCCTTTCCTGAAAAAGAAGATACTCAGTGTTCTTATCATTGTTGATCTTTGGATCTCTTCCCTTTGGCCTCTGAACACTAACCTTCTCCTCTGCTTGGGAGCAGCCAGGAGACAAACACGATGATAGATGTGTCTTGTTCGTCAGGAAAGTGTTTTCACAGTCTGGTGCAAATGGCCGGATATTAACTCTGGGACTACACTGCACTTGAACTGAGGAGCAGGAAGAACTGTGGCCTCACAACTTCGCAAGTTTTTTAGCTTTAAAATGCTCTATCTCCTCTGCTGTCCCCCTCACCCTGCAAGACGTTTCAGTGTATTTGCTCAGTACTTTTGCAAAAGCTTGCTTTGCTAAAAGCAGTTTCTAATTGACTGTTACATGCTATTAAGAGAGCCATCAGTATCAGTGCGAATATTTGGCTGTTGTTCAATACATTCTTATTGATAACAATACTCTGTTTCGACTCTGGCTGAAATGCTTTCACACTGTAAAACAGATCAGGTGTTCTGGGAACCAAATCCCTTACAGCTCTATCAGCAGATTTTTGCTGATAGAGTTATCAGTTTCTTCACTGAAGAAAGGTCAGATGATGGGCAGGCATAGACAGAACCACATGCACCATGCGATGGGTTCTTGTTCAGTGACCATACACTACATGACATGACAGATGGAGTAACAGAGATGTCCTTGTATTTCTTCCGTTTCAGGTTTAAATAATATTTTTTTGAAACATTGTGTTATGATATTTAAGTATTACCTTTTAGCTGCAATGAAGATTTCTTCCAAAACAGCAGTGGTTCCTTATAGCCCCATATTGTTACTGATTGCTACTTAACTTTCTTTTATGACACCAAACACAAACCCAGATGGATCCCATTGTAGAACAAGGAATTAGCGCACAAATATTATAGATCTTTTTAATTAGAAATAGCTAAAGAACATTTAACTCAAGAGATAAGATTGTCCTAATTATACCTATGAACCAAACTGAATGGTGACACGTCATTACATTAGACATTGACTGTAGTCCTGTAGTTAATGTAATCCTGAATCTAAGAGTAGTCTGGGTAATTAATTTCATTTTATTATTTTCATTAACAAATCTTTGCCTCAAATATATATATATGGTATGAATAAAAGCGACTGTGCAAACAGCTAAGCAGTGGTGGAAGATCAGAAGCTCAACCTTACTATTTTTTGCCCATCTACCAAGCTGAGGTATCTTTCCATTTAGATCATCAGTTGGAATTGATTTATGCTTCAGGGTTAGGGGGGTTTGATGGCGTGCATAGTTGCTCTGATCTGTAGGCCATATCTTGTAAAAGGTATTGCAAGAAACAAAAAGCCTATTCCTTATTCTATTTATTTTTTTATGATTGCAAGGTTAAGGGCATATGTTCTCTATTGATATTTTGGCTCTAAGTTTTGCTCAGATAGCATCTCTCAGCGGAGGTTCAGAATACAAAACATTTATGCCTGTTCTTGAAGTCCTTAAGCAGAAAGCCAGTGGGAATTCTGCCTGTATAAACCTGAAGGAAGGAGCAATATATTGTAGCTTTAGGCAAAAGGAACAGTTTCTAACACATACTGCAAAATGAAAAACAGAAAATCCATCTGCTAGGATGCAGAGTTCTGGATTTGTACCTCTCAATTTTCGAAGTTATGCAGAGTTTTACTTATGTAACTCTCAAAAGTCAAAGGAGCCATGCTGATAAGCTGAAACATGGAGGGATTAGTGTACAGAGAACCTGAGAGTTGAATACATAGCCTATTGCTTTAAGATCACTGTAAATATCAACTACAAATATGTACTAATTCATGTTTATAAGTTATTACTGTGTTAGTTTCATAGATACAGTAGCATGACTATTATTAGTTCTGTTGAGTTGATGAACTTTACTTTGTATTCCTCTGTGAATGCTCTGAATGCTGCAAACAAAAAAAAAAGCACAACGGTATTTTTCAAGTTCTCTTGGCGCAATAGCAGTGTCTTCACTATTGTTCAATTTTACAGAATTAGCAACATTTCATCATAAACTGCTATATTAACAACGTATCTTTCTTTCAAAGAACTGTCACTAGGAGATAAAAGCATATGTGATAAGTCTTGTCTAATCTCATTCATCTGCCTTTACAAAATGCCCCAGACATTTTGTGGGAGAATATGCTGCTTTTGCTTCATGCATCATTTGTATTTGGGGGTGGGGCAGGGAAATAATAGGGCATTTTGCAATGGTAATTGCATCAAACATGCTTTTTTCATTACTATCGTATTTGTTAGAAACATTTTGATTTCTTTTTGTAGATAACTGTTTGTCAATAGCTTTATTTTTTCAGCTAGCCATCTGATTCCATTAGAATAATAACTCCTCATATTTAGTGGTATTTGTATCAATGTCTCCATATCAGCTGCATTTTAACTTCATAAAAAAAGGAAATGTGGTTATTATTTTTGTCATACTAGATTTTGCTGATCAACTAAATATTTCTGCACCAATCTACATATTAATATGCATGTTGTAGTCTGTACAATTGTTCAACATCAAAGTATCTGTTTAATTTATGTCAAATGTCTGTAAAATAAATGCATTGTTCTCCATTTCAGTCTGATAGAATAAGCAGGATAGTAAATAAATGTGTAAATGAATCATCTGTGTCTCATTTCAGTTCTCTGCATGAAACCACTTTACATTGAGCATTGCATATATACCAAAAAATAATCCATAGTGTCTTTAGATGTCATTACTTGAGTTTATTACACAGGGATCTCTGGCAGACAATGTGTACAGAAATAAACCATTTGGCTATGCAAATAAAGTCAGAATCCATTGTTTATTAAAAGAAAAAAAAAACCTTACAGTGCTTCTAAGCCTTTTTTTCCTCTCTCTTCAGCACTACTGCTAATTACTACTTGCACTGTCAAAGATATAAGACCTCAAATTGCTTTACGAGGGTGAGTAAACATTATTGCAGGAGCATGGAAATATCTAGCAGCTGTTTCTGGGTATTCAAGCCTTGGTACCTCAGCCTAATATTCAGAGGTGGTGCATAAACCAGTGTCTTATTCATCCTACTAGTAACATACAACCTAGCTTGAACTCCAATACTTTTTGCCTAAAGTAGAACAAATTTTATAGGCCAAAAACTGTGAGAGAATGTATAAATTGTATTGGGAATAAGGTTTTGTATTCCTTCAAGATGAGTCATGAAAGTAACTAATCTTTTTTTACAGGCAAAGTTTTGCTAGAAATTGAACTTTTAATAGAGTATTGGTACAGTTCAGAAAATAAGGAATGTGATTTTTTCATCTTCAAAATAGAAAGCTAATTTTTAATTTTTACAGCTGAGCTGTACTACAATGAAATAAAGATGCAGGACCAAATTCTGCCCTTTGGTGAGCACACTGATTATAGTTATTATGAGAGAGCTTAGAGGCACACTTCAGCTTCACAGCCCCATTGTGCTTTACGTACCTCAAGACACAATTCATGACACTGCAGAATTTTTCCTCTTTCAGTTTATAATCTACAGGTTCTTTCTCTGAATGTGTAATACCACACATAAATCTAAATTTATTTCACCTTTCTTAAACACATTCCTAACTTCCTCTTTCCTTTAAAAACAAACCCCACATCCTTCTGATTGCTTCTCCCAGTCTCTTCTTAATATTGATCTGAAAAATTGCACTTGAAAAAGAGGATTTTGAGTTTTGTGTATTATTCAATAAACAAGCTGTCTGTAGCCTGTACATCTGTCTGTGGTACCTTAAAGTATGTCAAAAAAACACAGCTGCACATTCCAGCTCCACCATGATTCCACTCCGCAGCACATCTTCAGTCTTGTGTAAGTCCTCTGATCCTCCAAGTTTTGACTGCACAGAAAGGAAACTAAGCTGCACAGGAGAAACAGAGTGAGATCATTTTCAAACAGCATTTTGAATCAAGGGACCTTTTTCTACCTCATTATTCTATGCTAAACTGCAAACGTGGCATGTGGTAGGAATGAGGTCCTAAAGGAAGTATTAGCAGACCTGGAACAGAGCAGGTGGTAGAGATCGTACTGACAGTACTGAGATGCCAGAAGGCTAAGGGAAAAGTACCCCCTCTCCAATGTATTCAGTAGGGGAATTTCAAGCTTTTCCAATATAGGTGTTAGGAAAGAAAACAACCTAAACTATCAAGATATCACTACATTATACCATAATTTATTTTAAAAGCTTAAGCTATGTTTCTGCTGTCTCTATCAATGCAAATTTTCATTGAATGCAGAAAAACCTAAATTAAAAACTGTGTAAGGTCTGTTCAGACCTTCATTTTTTTACTCTCTAGGAACCCACACCTATGCCTCTATCTTTATGAAAGACAGAAATGAAAAGAAAAAGACTATATTGCACTACATAGTGAGTTGGGTGGTTTTTAAAGCTTTTACAGCATCACACGGATCACAAACCTCAATTGCCTGCATAAGCAAATGGGGAAAGTGTCTACAAAAAAACTTATGTACCTGTCTGTGTCGACTGCTAGCCAGTTTCCAGGCCAGAAAAAAAAATGTTTTCTGAAAAGAGTTTGTATTCTTAACTGTTTAAACTATGGTTTTCTCCAAATGAAATATTTACTTTTAACGGATATATTCAAGAGTGGTTGTTAACAGAGCTGACTCATTATCAGACTGTCAGCCAATAAATCCTCCAGTAAAATAACTCAAATTACTTCTCAAACAGCATTTTTCAGTACTTACAGGTTTTCATCCAAGCACTGAAATACAAGCAGGCATCTATGGACGACACAGATTCTACAACTGAAATTACATTCATAAGCAGCTACTAAATTTCCAAATCAGTTTCACGTTTGTAAGCTTTTCAATATTTCAGCACTGTTTTCTCCTCAGTCGCACAGTGTAGTGATACTATGGTTACAAAACAGAAAGTTCTTTCTTTTCAGCAGGTCATGATGGAAACACAAATCCAAATCATAACTGCATCTTGCAAGAAACACTGAGGTTTTGACTCAAATTCTTGTTCTCCACTAGAACGAAAAATGGGAACTTAGACAATGTCACTGAGAGCCCATAGATCAAACATCAAAGGCACTCCTCAATTAATGCCTCTCATTCCAGGGCTAAATTGGTGGTTAGCTGGGGTTGGAAGGGACTGAGATTATGTCCTCATCTGCACAGAGTATATTATGGACATGTGACTTTGGGTCCTATAGCTAGAAATCTGCAGCACAGGGTCTCAACCAGAGGGAAGCAGAGCCTGGCCTCCAGCACCAAACTGGCACATGAGCATCTTCCAATGCTTGCTTTTAAAATCAGACTGATCTGTTCTCCCAAAGCCATCGCCTTTAGATGTTCAACATTGTACGAGAAGTCTTGGTTGACCTGAAATCCAACCACATGAAAAGTCAGCATCTATGAAAACTATAGCTGCCTTACCCACCCTAGGATTCTTCATATTTTGTCATTATGTGTTAATAAAATCCTCTTGCTGAACATGGCGCTGCTGAACACTGTAAGCCAATGAAGCCTGAGAACTTGCTTTAATGGAAGCTTTGATAGAAGTGCCTACATGACTCAATGTTGAATCATTTACAAAATTTGTTCTTTTTGACTTTTTTGAAAAATACTGCATAAACAAGAAGGCTACATACTCTCCACCAAAAACATAGAATAATTGCATTATTTACTCATGGCTAATGACTAATTCATCAAAAGACTTTATGACTTTGTCTTAATGAGGATTTTAGTTGGTATTAGTTGATACAGGTGAACCTAGATGTAGTTAAATTCAGATTTTTTTCTCCCTAATGAAGACAAGACCACAAGGAGCAGGATCAGAGAGACAAAAATATTTGTTAATTGCCAATGTGCCTTCAAATCTGTATCCTAAAAAGCATTTAATCATGTTGAACTACTTTTACTATAAAGCCTATCATATCTTACTTGCAGAAAATAGACAAGCCAAACATGAACACTGACAAAAGGAAAACATTTTAAAATTATAATAGATAAGCATGATTTATTATTTTTCAACCTTCAGGTTTTCTACAGATTAGCATCCTTCTCACACTGTAAATCTGCACAGAAATAATTCATTGCTAGTCTCTATCAAATTATCATTTAAGTATTCCTATTGAAAAATAAAATATATCAGGTTGAGTAATTAATTGTTATTTAAACCACTAATGAAACTGCTGCTCTAGTTCACAGAAGAAATCTACCAATTTTTATCATTTGCTATCTTACATTATGCTTTTCAAATGGCATGCAATTTGCAGTTGTTGTTACTCTCTTCCATGTCAGTTTCTTTCTACTTGATGGCAAGACGCGAGCTGTAGACTGTGAAGTATCAGTATAGTATCTATGTCCATGCTATTAAAGTTAAAAAGCCTCTTAAGAGATTATTACAACTTAGTGCATTCATTAAGGAAAAGAGCTCCAAGTGAACTTTACTCTGATTAGATGCCAGATAATCCACAATGAATGCACCATCATGAATGCCTTAACTGCAGGAAATGATGCCGAGTTTGCACCTTATTAAACATAATAACAGACGGGGTCTGTTATAGACCGCCTAATCAGGATGAAGAGATAGATGAGGCATTCTACGAGCAACTGGTAGAAGTTGCACGATCGCCAGCACTCGTCACAGGGAGGTGGCGGAGTCACCGTCCCTGGCGCTGTTCAAGAAGCATCTAGACGAAGTGCTAAGGGATATGATTTAGTAGCTTAGTGGGTAGGGATGGTGATAGGAGGACGGTTGGACTAGATGATCTTGTAGGTCCTTTCCAACCTAGTGTTTCTATGATTCTATGATAAAGGAATCCAAGCACAAAGCACACAAGCAAGCCCTGTCTGATCACTTGAGACATGTTTCCAAGTATTTCTACCTTAGCAAAGACTGGAGAAAAGAGGCACCACCACGTTGGTATGCAGCTACCTCTGCTTTCTGTGAGAAAAGTTTCACTTCTATATTTTCCCACAGTTAACACTGAAAGTGAACTTTGGATAATCAGCGTATCTTCTTTTTAGAGCTTCTAATCGTGACTTCTGCAGAATTAAATCATGGGGATTGTCAGAAATGTATCTCCAGAGTTCTGAATGAATAAAACTGTAATTTCAGGAGTGTATTATTACAAATTATTTTGACGTTCATTGTGATAAATCTGATCAGGGCAAACTACTTAGCTATTGTAACAGGCAATACTTATGAACACGTGCACAATAACTATTTAGCTAGTCTTAAAAATCAGAGGTCTACCAACCTTCCGCTTTTGCATTTTAAGCAACAGTAAATGATTCTCCTTTGATTCAGAAACTTAGGTTGATGACAGCACCAGATTCAGTTTCACTCACTCAGCTGAATCTCAGATTTTCTGGTTTTCTGATATTACCCATAACTCATCTTCTCTGTCACTTTTGCATATACATAGCTAAGTATGTCTCTTTTTAATATTTTTACAACATCATGCTGTTGCAAACACATTTTCTTTTCTCCAGGTCTGCTAAACACATAAAATGTTCAACTAATCAGCAGAACTAGAGAACAATATTTCCAAGACCTTTTTTCACAGAGGGAACAGTTTCAAAGCTATTAGTTCCTAGTGCCCAACACACTAAACAAAATAAATACAAATTATGACTTCCAAATAAACAAAATTTCCAAGAGATCCCTACCAATCATTCCACGGAAATGTAGTTACCTAAGCCAAAGCTGTGTAGTCCAGGGATAACTCCACAGAAAGCAGTGCAAAGCCTCAGAAAGTACTTAGCACGCTGCAGAGATCAGAACCTGACCAGTAATTTAGGGACTCATTCTGGGTATCTTTACCAGATAATCTTCATTTAGATAAAATGTAATCTGTAAAGATCGCTTTCATTCATTAAAGCATTTAAAAAACATGAATCTGTTTAATTGGTTCAAATGTCTAGCCCTGATACTCAGTCAAGGAGAATATTCCATGCAACTATATCAGGAATTTATCAGCTGCAAGAATATGCCCCTATTTAAAACAAATGACAGCTAGTATAGACAAAAGGTAGCAAGTATTTGCTCCTGGTCGCAAGAAGGAGTACTGTCAGTGCTATCCAGCATGCCAGGCTATCTTTTTCTGCTAATGACACCCTCAGGGGCTGTGGTAACAGGTTGGCTTGATACTCCCTGATGCAAATGTTCCAGTGGGCCTGGTCAGTGGTGACAATGTAGTCAGCTACCTTGCCTTCAACTCTTCTTCGGCTGCGGAGTGTAACTCTTCAGCTGGAGCAAAATAAATACCTACAGATTCTTTTTCTGTACATGAATTAACCTCAGAAAAGGGGAGGTATGCCTGCTGAGTTCATTATATTGAATACTTTCATACATTTGAAATTAAAATTGCACCATATTAACTAAGAATAACACAACTTTTATTCCTTCATAAATATATATATATTAGTTAACAAGCTGTTAAGATGTCTAGTGTTTGAAAGATAAGGTGAGGTCTACAGTGTAAACTTTAGGAATCGAATGAGTTAACATATCAATAGCATTCACAACATGTGAAATCCAGCCTTTCACTTACTCCTCATTCCCCTTTCACTCTATCTGCAGAATGCATCTATTTACAAATAAAGCTGAACTAATCTACAATACAGAATCAACTAATCTAAGTTAGGAACGGCAAATTGTTGAGGACTGCCAATCAGGTGCCAGGAAAATCCACTCATTTTCTCTTATACTTTCTCTGTTTCACTAACCAGGAACCTCTCCCTTTACCTCTAAACAGAGTTCCATAAGGAATTTATCCCTCTGGACACAACACAGTCCAGTCACAAAGGGGCTTGCTTCTGTAGTGATTTCCAGACCTCCCAAATGGGCTCTTATACAAAAATCTTTGTCATGGACCTCACCATGGCAATTTCCCAGTACTTGGCCTGTGACTGTAGACAAGGTACTCATTGGTTCAGCCTTGCCAATTCCATCTGCAAAGCTCAAACCATTTGGCCCCGCTGAGGGACTGAACATAATCGCAGAGCCATAACTATTTCCTAGTGCAGACCAACCTTACCCATCGTATTTTTCTCCTCTCAGAAATTTACTGCCTGCATCTCATTACTTCTGTATGATTGCCTAAACAATACCAATAAATCTGTGAAATTTCTGTAGGATATTATCATTTCATAATCTTGGCATAATCATAAATAAAATCCTTCATCGAATGGAAAGTTACTGTCAGTAATTTCTAGACAGAGGTGATTTTCCAAGGTCTGTTATTTTTGACAGCCTTACATCAGAACTCTGGTCTGATCCTTTATTTCTATATACATAATGAATAGCTTCAATAATACTCTTCTAACTGAAACTCAAGGCTCTGTTACTTTGATTTTTCCATCACTTTATGTTGAATAACTACTACCATTGACCTAATTTAACGAGGTATGTTACAGCAGAGCAGCATTTTGGCTGATTAAATGTGTATCAAGAGTATAAAACCCATCTCCTTCACCTTTGTTCAAAATAACAGCATATAATGCTATACAACCACTATCATAACTAAATGTACGCTTCGTGGTTGTGAGGATTGTAATATACTTTATTCTAAAGTACACTGAATCAGTCAGTCTAATGGCTCAGCACAGCTGGTAAGATAAAACAAGAACCCACAATGCAACTACCATTCAGGAGAAATTACAGTGCATGAAACAGGAAGCTCTGTCATACAACAAAATGTGGCACGGCAACCCTGGAAAAGCTCAGCACCTTTGAAAGTGCGCCTTTTAGGCAGAAAGGACAGCTAACGGGATAAATTGGGACTAACCCTGCAAAGACTTCTGTAAGTGAAAGAGACCTTGGAGTTTTCAGCATGTATCTTATTTTTTTCACCTCACTAGCTTCTCTGGTAAGTACTTTTGATTAGGACTCCTGATTCTGGTTGGGACATGGTAAAATACATGAAAGATCAATTCACACAGAGTTCTATAAAAGGAAAGTCTCAGAATAGGAAAACCACTACACACAAAAAGAATATTTTGTGGGGACTTTACAACCACAGCAATGCCAGACTGTTTCCAAAACCCAGTGTTTGGAGTAACTGTGCAAAATAAAGACTGGCGAGGCAAATAGTAATAAGCTGCCTCTGTTGGCTCTGTCTGGCACTCTCCAAGTGCCACTGGATCTCAGTGTATTTTCCAGGAAATAACAATAATAATAGTAAGCCTTAATCTAGCACTGTTGCAGTTCACGAACTTGGACCAACCTGTGACACCAGCTCAAGAACATCTGCATTCTGTCAGGGAATTCTGTCAGGCTCGCTTACAAAAAACATCAAGTTCAGGCTACCTAGGTCCTATATCCACATCTTTCTCCATATTTGTTTCCTGCTGTGGTTTGACCCAGCAGATAGCTAAGTCCCACACAGTCGTTTGCTCACCCTCCCCTCTCCCCAAGTGGGATGGGGGAGAGAATTAAGAGAAAAATACAGTAGAACTCGTGGGTTGGGATAAAAGCTATTTACTAAGACAGCAACGGAAGTAAAAGAAATAACAGTAACTATACATACATGTATATATATGAGCAAAAATAAATGATACACAAAGCAAGGGCTCACCACCCACTGATCGATGCCCAGCCAGTCTCTGAGCAGTAGCCCCTCTCCAGCTAACCACCCTCCCTTACATTACATGATGTCATATGGTATGGAATATCCCTTTGGTCAGTTTGGGTCAGCTGCCCTGGTCCTGTCTCCTCCCAGCTTCCTGTGCCCCCCAACCCCTTCACTGGCAGAGCGATACAAGAAGCTGAGAGACTGAAATGTCCTCGGCTCTGTTCAACACTGCCAGGTGTTATCAGCTTCGCTTTTTTTTTTTTTCCCTAGAACCAAAACATAGCTTCGTACCAGACACTACAAGAAAAGTAATTTGTCAGAAACTAAGACAGTTTCCTTATAAAATTCAGGAGATAATGGTAAAAACATGCCTCAAAACAAAGCAGTGCCCTTTAAGACACACACAGCAACCGGGGCCAGCCCTCAGAGCCACAGGCTGCCTTGCTCTCAGGGCCCTTCACCCACTCAGTGCCGTGCTCGGGCTGATCTCCGCCAGCGATCGCACCCTCGGTGCTCACCGCACCCATTCCAGCTGCAGGCCCCGTGCCCACACACTCTGCCCCACGGCCTGGCTCCAGCTGCGGCCCCACAGAGTCATTCAACAACGTGCACATGGAACTGAGAGCCCCTCACCCAGGATGGGCAGAAGTGAATTTAGTGAGACAGGACAGACTGCACTGATCAGGCAGAATCAAGTGTACCTACCAGCCATGTACTTTCATTTAACCTTTTTATTCCTATACTTTTCTATTTTTTTCACAGCTGTCCCTTCTCTGTATCATCTAAATCCCCCCCTTTTTTTTCTTTTTGTTCGCTCTCCATTCTGCTCCCAGTACGTCCCGTAGGAAGCACCACGCAGCCCTCCTTCCCCAGCACCCCATGTGCCCCACGCC
Organism: Penelope pileata; assembly: GCA_013396635.1. Taxonomy (NCBI): domain Eukaryota; kingdom Metazoa; phylum Chordata; class Aves; order Galliformes; family Cracidae; genus Penelope; species Penelope pileata. Next base: position 87,843 of record WBMW01000714.1, on the reverse strand, counting down.
TTGGCAGCACCCCTATGGCGAGAGGGGGCCCGCAGCGCTGCCCCCAGCGGCTCCTGCTGAGGGGTTTCACCTCCGGACACTGGGGCTGAGGCTCTCGGGGGCCAGCACACGGTGCTTGCACCTCTGGAGCCTGCACTCCGCTCTCCTGCCCACCCTGTGCTCCCCCGGGCTCGAGCAGACAGGCCCGGGAGCACGCAAGGCACTGCCAGAATCATAGCGCGACACCGAAATGCCTCCAAACCACCGCCACGTTCCCTCAGGGGAGCGCGCGGTGCGGACCCCTCCCGGCAGCGAGCGCTGCCCTACGGCACCGGCTCAGCCCCAAGGCCGCCGGATAATCCTCAGAAGAGCTTCCGCGCGCCGACAAGGCAGCGCCAGGCACGCTGCGGTTGGGCGGAGGTCCCGTCAAAGAGACCGCCGTGCACCCAGCGGCCGCCAACAGCCCTAACGGCTCCTGGTGTTGGATGTGACGTCACCTTCCCCCTATAACCGGGAGTGCCCGACGCAGCACGCCCCACCGCCGGAAGCAACGACGGCCAAGGACGGGAGAGGGCCGCACTGAGTGACTGGGACGCCGGAAGGGGCGGGGCTAAAGGGGGACAGCGGACCGTTGTGGGGCGGGGCGAGCAGCGGCGCCCAGGTTGAAAATGTCGGAGGAGGCCGCGGCACGGGTGGAGGCGGTAGCTGCGAGCTGGATGCTGGGGTTCAGCTGTCACTGCCTCTGCCGGCACTTCGCTGAGGAGTGCACGGCCGAGTTCGAGCGGTGGAGTGACGTGGCACAGGGTGAGGGCCCACGCTGGGGAACGGTAGGGCCTGGCCTGTGCCCTCTCTGCACGCTGCACCTGTGGCGCTGAGGGTGGCAGCCGCTGAGTGCTGGGAGCCGGGGTTTGCCAATGGTGCTGGGTTTGTGCAGCTCAGTGTGATGTCGGGGCAGCTCTCAGTGTCGTATTGCCTTCAGCCTGTCTGTTCCTGCTGCTGCTGCTTTGCTCGGTGTAAGCGTGTTCAGTACTTCTATTTAGCACCCAACGAGGGTGGGCAGCAGCCCTGGGGGGACCCTCGCAGCTCCTGAGGGCTTCATGAGACTTCTAAAATAATACTGGATGCTCTGAGCATCTAAAGACTCAGGCTCAGCATCAGCAGTGTTGGCAGATAGTGGAGGTGGAACAGTGCAGGCTGAGATGTTTTTGTTTAACCTATTGTTAGTGAAGCACAGTGAGCAGTGGCAGCTCTACTGCCATCCCAGCATAATTGCAGTTCACAGAATTGTAGAATGGCCTGGGTTGGAACAAACCCCAAGGATGATCAGGTTCCAACTGCCATGCCACTGACGGGGAAGAGAAGTTTGGGGGACTCTTGCATTTCAGTCAAATGAGACCAGAGTGGGGCACAAACCAACCTGTTGTGGTGGTTTTGGGCAGGGAGTGTTCTACATGATCAGGTGAGACAAGCTTGAGCATTACTGTCATCTTGGTTCTATGAAGCTTCAATGTGTAACACAATTGCCGATACGCCATCAGAAGTCACAGCATCAGAAGCTGAGGCCTCGGATGCTGGTAGTTGAAGGCTGCTTAAAAAGTTCAAGAGGATTTAGGGAAGAGATGGAAAGCTTTTCTTTCTTAAAACTATGTTAATAATAAGTTAAATATGCTGTGTTCCTTGAGTTTATATTCTGTGTTCTGGTAGAATGCTGGAAGCATTTTGAGGAGTTAGTCTAGCAGACAGAGGTGAAACAAAGCCTTGTGGCTGGGTTTTGAATGAAGAAATGTGTGTAAAATGAGGCATATTGAACAGTGAGAATGGATAACAGTTGGAACAAATTGTCTAGATAGCAGATCTGATGCATTTACAGTGATTTTATCTGTTGGAAATCATTTTCCTGAAGGTGCGGGGTTAGAGCTGTGGGAGATGTTTCTGTTGTTGCTTTGTTTCTTGACCCAAGTAAATGTGGTTATGTAACTGATTGAAGATATTGGAAAGCACTGAATGCCATGACATGCAGAGTGAGTAGTAAGGAGATTAATGAGAGAAATTGTGGGAGTTAAAGTTAAAGATAATGAAACACATCAGATGGGTGGGGGTGGATTAAGTTAGTAGTGATTGGCCATGGGGCTGTAGCTTAGTAGGTAAATAGCTATGAAGCGTCATGAAGACAGGTGGAGAGCAGAGATGTTTAACTACGCAGTGCAGATCAGAATACCCCCAAGAAGAATGAGAAGATTTTAGAAGACTCTATTGGTAGAAAAGATTTACTTGTGCAGAATACAAAGTTACATAGAGCTGGGAACTAGTAGCAAACTTGGAATGTGAGAGTTTACCTACAGAAAGAGTTCGGGGTGCTGGTGCTGTTAGATTACTAGGTCAAGATTGTATTAATCTTTGGAAAATGCTAACTGCACCTATAAGGCTGCATTAGAAAAGGCTTTTTTGGTGGGAATACAGAACTATTACTTCAGTAAAATTTTATGTTGATTTATGCAGAAGTGCTGATTGGCTGTCACCAGGAAGGTCAGTTCAAATTGAAGCAAGTGCTAAAATGTGAGATGATTAAAGCAGGAGGAGCTACTTTATTAGGAGGTAAATAATGCGTGTTTATAGCTCAGAATGCTGCCACATAGCTTTGCTGGCTATCTATTTCTAGGTAGTCTAGAGTTGAAAGGCAGCTTGGCAGGGTTATGTGCCTTGCCTCCCTTATCCTGCTTGGCAGCATTGTTACTAGAACTGGCTTGTTTAGGTAGCTACATGGCAAGGAACTGGACTGAATTTCTAATGAAAACCTAGGAAATATATATAAGTGGCTATAGGGAGGGAAGCAACTTACAGATGAGGGCACTTTAATAGAGAAACAGCTAGGCAAGTTGACTAAGTTTGTATCTGTTTGTTTGTCTGCATTACCTGTGAATAACTAGTGCTGAAATGTTGTCCACACTGTAAGCACCTCTAGGTTTCTTTTCCTTTAGAAGAGCTCTGAAGGAATTTAGGATGTGTAATCACAGAATTTGTGATACAAACCAAAGCAGAGGATGTTTTATGTAAAAACACGTCCCTGAACTGAAGTGCTAGTGTAGGGTGCACCCTAAAAGCGTGTGGAGGAGCAGAGAAAGCTGAATGATCTCAAGCTGCTTGCCAAGTTGACATCATCTGTTCTGTTGCATGGTTCAGCTGCAGCCTTCTTCCTACTTCAGGAATTCCCAAGCTCTGTCTCCATCTTCAGGACACGGGGATAGTACCCATCTCTAACAATGAGCTCATTATCCAGACTCTTTCTGAAGCTGAACTCCATTGTCTGCTACGGGAGATGCATAAATTTGTGACTATAATTAGTGGCACTTTCCTGCTATGCTAAGCAATGTTTTTTTTTCTTACTTTGTATTTTAGCTGAAGCTCTTGTATCACCTGTCCTCACAGAAACAGAAATGCAAATGTGTTCTTTGAAGCCCAAATGACAATGTACTGCTTGACATTAGTTTAGGTAATCATTCAGGTTTTTTTAATTAGTTTGTAATTGCATATTTATCCATTCCTCCCTAGGAGGTGATCAGACACTAATAAGCAAAACTTAGGAGGTCCCATCTGCCCAATCCTGTTTTTTGCTAGACTGGCACTGAAAAATGTGTGCAAGTGTATCCTGAATGAGGGCGTTCAGTCTTCAGCTGTCTTAGATAAGTTGACCTGTCTCGTACTTCTCATTTTGATTGTATCCTTATTATGCTGTGAAGACAAATGACTGTAAACAGCACATTAAAATGTGAAGTTCACAGTAATCAGCATACTGGAAATAAACTTATAACAATTCCCTATCTAAAATACAGGATAATACTTGAAACCTTTCAAACTTGTAGACCCACAAGCAAAATCCTGACACTTCTGACCAAGTTCTTTTTGTAGCTTTTACTGCTTTTGGTCTGCTGGTTGCCACAGCAACATTGGATGTGTTACCAGTTGGCATGGTGCTCCGGTTGTGTGGGCACTCCAGGGAAGCGTTCTCTAGAACAGACAGGTAGCTGTCTTCCATAGTTAGCCACTGAGCAAAACAAAATCTTATTTATGTAAGATACTGTGGTGGTGTTCTTCAATGCATCTTGCAATTTTTAAGCTATTGTTGTGAATTGCTCCAGAGGAATACATTTCTCTGGTCAAATTCTTAAGTATGATTTAATTTCTTGTAACGTGGAAGAAAAATAACAGATAATCTGCTGAATTTAATTCATTAGTGATCTGAGAAAGCATTTTTAGTCTGATTAGTGTCTAGTACATTTCTAGCCACACTGTGGCAGCGCTGGAGCAAGACTGACTTAACTTTTCTTTTCTAGCTGTCATTAAGGGCTTCTCCGAAATAGCTGTACATCAGAAAAAAATGGTGCATCTCTGTCAGCTTTTGATAAGAATTGCAAAAGGAAAAAGACTTGGTAAGTACTCTAGTTTTTTTCCTCTCCTGCCTGCTGTTGAAGTAGACTTCTATGAACTTGCATAGAGATGTGCTAAACTTTCACATAGCTTCTACTGTATATGTAAAATGACTGAAATCTCTACTTTTGGGTTGTTTGTATTCCACACATACCTGAGCTACAATGCAGGACAGGTATTATTACTCTGTGCTGATTGATTTAACTGTGTGGAGTTTGAACATGCTGTTCAAGTCATAGCTCTTTCTGTCTCAGTAGCAACAACAAAAGAAACATACTGGAAAAAGTTGACTAGCCCTTAGTAAGCAATATCTGCAAGTGTGAAGTGCAGAGTGGGCACTTGTCCACACATGTAAACTTTGAGATTTAAGTAGGACAGACAGTAGAAGTAAGAAAATAGATGAAGAGTGACTGCCTTTCTTCTTACAGAAGGCCACAAGACTTTCAGCCAGCAGCAGTTCTGTGGGATTATTATTCACTACCGTGTCTTCTGTTTGGCTGTGTTCACAACAACATAGTGGTTTGGCCAAGCTGATTCTCTGCCCATGCAAAAGTTTTTGGGAGACTTAACTTCTCTGCTGCAGGTTTCTACTGCTTGATAAAACTTGGTGGGATTTAGGAAATTCAAAAGCAGTCTTGCAATCATGAGCGGGGAAGAGCAAAGGTGTGTTCTAGCCTAGCAGTGTCAGAAGGCTTGTTTTAATAACATTAAAACTTATGTTGTCAGGTAATTTCTGATTTTAAAGTTGAACTAAATCAAAATTATTATATTTTAAATAGCTCATAATGTTCACATTGAGTAATGTTCACATTGAGATTTATCTGGTAATGTACATAGACACATTGAAGTCATATTCCCTAGTGTTATCTGTCACAGCATAGGGTACCTGTGTGGAGAGGAGGGCTGCATGCACTTTGTGGGTAGTGTACCAGATGTGGTTGCACAATGTACCTGAAAGCTAATATATTGTATGATAGCTTTCATAATTCTTTTTTGATTATAGAAGTCTCAGTAAAGAATAAATTAAAACAGGGTAGCTTGTTTCAGCTGACAGCTCTTTAAGAGTTAAACACTTTGGTTTTATAATAAATTCAATATGATGTATCATTGCTTGACTGAAACAGTGGTTGTGAAAATACAGAAGTGTGGTGTTGTTGCTGTGTGGATATACACATCATGCTATTTGAATTGTAATCATTTGTCTTGTACTGTCGCTGTTATCAAATACTTTTGTTTTTTAGTCCTGCTTAAATTATTTGCCTTCTGTCTGAGAAATATTTGTTGTAAGGAATAAGAGGATACTGAGAGAGATTCTCCTGTGGTGCCTTATAGCCTCACCTGTTCCTTCATTTTATAGTTCGGTGAGCATCTTGAGTGAAGCTCACATTGCCACAGAAAGAAGCAGTCTTGTGCACTTGCTAGTTTGTGGTGCTTCTGTTACATTGGCACAACCACTTTTGTAGATGTGCAGTGATCAGACTAGGAAACTGCAGCATGTTGAGGGGGTAGTTATTTTGCTAGGCTGGATTTGTCAGAACTGGTCACTGATCCTGCTTGCTGGGAGTCTGCCCAAATCCCAATACTGGCATGATATGGGAGAGGGCTTCTGCTTTTTCAGTGACTGACAGTCTTGTGTTACACTGTTTGAATTTCCTGCTTGGTTTAACCTGTTCAAAAAAGAAAAAAAATTCCTTCAGATCTCTTAAACACATCCAAAGAGAGAGACTAAAACCTTGAGGAAGAAGGAATTGAGGTTATTCTTAGTACATGTGACTTAATTGTGCATAAATAATGAGAAAACCAATTTCTATTTTTTCTCTAAGAATGCTATTTTGAAAATGATACAAGAATTTCACCTTTGGAATCAGCTCTGTCTTTTTGGACTTTGCTTGAAAGCGAAGAGAGTAAACTCAGTACACTGCATGATGATATTCGTCGCTTGATTCAAATCCAGGTCTGTGTGACTTATTCAGAACTCTTCAGGATGCTAGCTATTTGTTCTGTTAAAAACAGAACTTGGGTTATGAACAGGCTGAAGTGAATTTTGAGTTTGTTCTGTTTTCAGTTACAGGATAGATAAAGCTCTTTGAGGGACCTTTGATTCTGGTTTGTCCCCATTTGAAAATCTTTAAAGAACTGCCAATTTGAAAAAAATATAAATTGAGAACTCTAAAACATTTGCATCTTGAGCTTTAAAATGTAGTTTGTATAGCTTTCATTCCACGTGAGGTTTTTTTTGGCTTAAAAATAACTTCCTATGTTAAAACTTTTGATTTCAGAGAGAAACTTGTTAAAGATAATAAAAACCTATTCCTGGTAAAAGTGTTGTAGTGGGTTTTCTCATTTTTGAGAAATGTATTTTAAGATTAAAAGCTTTTGAGAACAAGTTCTTGACCTGCTCTGAATTTTTTTAGAAATCAGCTTCTCCTTGATGTAACTAGTACTTGTTCAGAAGCACTTGAACAGCTGTCTTGCTGTTATTCACTAATGTGCAATAAAAGTGAGTATAGACATGCTGTTGAGCTGGAGCTAGATAAGATAGGAGAGTTCATACTCGGACTTCTCCATATGAGAAAAATATCACTTATTCGGATAGCTACAAAATGCCTGTTCTTAAACAAGGAATAATTACCAATTGTTATGGGGTTTGGTGGGTGGGTTTTTGTTTTCGAATAATCATCTAAGATAAATAATACATGTATTATCACAAGTGGGCTTCGATGCATTACTGAGTTGAGTGTGTCCTCTTTTAAAGCATGTTTAGTGTGATCGTTATCACTTTGATTACTGCAAAATGCAGTTATTGCATTTAGTTGCACTTGAGGGACAGTTGACAACTGTTGGGACCCCAAAAGTCCTTTACAGGAAGATGCAAGCACTGCTTAGTAGGTAAGTAAGGGAAATCTTGCATCACTTAAGGTCCTTTTAAATCTCTGAATTTAGGCCATTATATGTAACTAATATATTTCCAGAACTAGTTGTAATAAGTAGATAATTGTTGGATATCTAAATATCGTCCTTTTGATCTGAAAGTATCACAGAACTGCAGAAGTTACTTCCCTTTTTTCTGAATTACAGATAAAATGTTTCGGCATATCTTGTAAATGTAACCATATTGATTGTAGGTTGTAGCAGTCTATATGGAAAAAGGATATTATAAGGAGGCTGTTGAAGTTCTTAAAAGGCTGTTTACAGACTCGGAATCAGATAAGGTAGTAACTTGCTTAATTTACACTTTTTTTTTGTTTGCTTGTTAGAGGAAAAGAGAGGAACAGTTTCATGAAGGTAGCAAATTCTACCTGCGTGGCTTCATCCTAATTCCTGCCTGTACAGTCACTTCCACACCTCTATCAGCTGTCAGTGCAGAAGGATATTTGGGGATAGGGGAATAATAGAAATAATGAGTGATTTAAGGGAGTAAAATGACTCCTCCTAGCAGCAGTTGTTCTCCTCTCTGGGAAGCAGCAATCCAAACTTCATCTCCTTTCCCACTCCATAGGAGAGATGAGTGATTCTGGGAAAGTGATACTGCACTTCTCTCCAGCTAAAGACAGTGTAAGCGTAAAGAGCAGTGGGTTCAATTTCTATGTCACTAATTGGACTGCTGGCCTTTTCTGAGCCACTGCAGTGTGCTTTGTCTTCTCCACTGATGAGTTACTGTCCTACAGATTGAAACATCAGAAGGAAAGAAAGGTCATTAACATCCGTAACACAGAATGGATGTTATGCCTCTATCTGGAGCAGGTAATAGCTGTATCTGACTCCCTCTTGCGTTGGTTTTCATTGTTTTTTCATGAAGATTAAAATCTTAAGTGCATGTCAGTTCAAAATAATAGCTAATGCACACAACTGGATTTACTGAAAACCATAAGTGTGCTAAAAGTAGTGACTTCAGCAACCTATAGACCATTGCAGTAATGAAAACTGCTTCTAGGAGGTTGAAAAACAGCAAGGGGCTGGGGAAAAGCAGGCTGTATATAGGTTTAAGAGATTTAACCTTTACTTGGAATATGTACAGTGCCTCTGTGGGTCCTTCTTAACTGACTAATGAAATACAAACAAAAAGATAGAGCTTCTAACAATCCCTTGTCACCTGTTCTCCCCCCTTTTATGGAGGCAGAAAGTGACATTTAGTAGTATGCTACACACTGACAAAAACTGGAGAAAAAAGGCAAAGGAAGGCCAAGACTGCAGACAAAAAGATAAAAATTCTGCCTATATCCTTCTCTGGTTTATTAGCACATGTTTTTTATAAATAATAGTGTATGTGTAACTTACTCTTCAGATAAACTTTTTGTTCAGAGGATTCAGCTGTTCAGAAAATGTAGACTGTAGTAATAGTGTTCAAATTCATAAATGTGTAGCCTGTTTGCAATTATTGGCTGTCCTGGTCTGTAGGATTCAGAGTGGTTGGTAGATCAACATGAGATTGTGATTAATTACAGGTATTTTTGTGCCTTTAAAGCTACTGTACTAAATCCTTTTCCTGAATGCTGTAGATGACTTTCACTGGCAATCTGCAGAGGCAGCAGATGAGAAAAGAAACCCAGTAATGAGTGGCCCTTTCTGGGTGTACTTTTTTTTCCATTGACCTCACTGCTTTCAATGTTGTTCGTAAAGGGAATGAAAATGTGCATCTCTGGAAAGTTACACTTATTGAGGATATAATCAAAGTAAAGCGGTGTTGAGTCTAACTGTAAAATCCTTTCAAACTGTAGCATGAAGCTGTCTAGGCATATTCAGAAAAACTGTTTAATCAGCTTGTTTAGCTTTGTATATGTCCTGTTTGGCACAGATGCAAAGATTACTGCAAGATATGTTTTTCACATATAGCTGTGCTTTTTTCAGCCTTTAAGGGTGAAGCTGGCAACCGTAGTCAAAAGCAAGGATCCATATGTTCCCCTTCTCCAAAGCTTCAATTACAGTCTTTTGATAAGTAAAGTCAAGTCTTATGTTGAACTTTTCATGAAAGAAAATGAAACTAACTTCTTACTACAGGTATGTCAAAGCTATTTTCAAAACTCTTCTCAAAAGATGTACAATATGATAAGAATGAATAGATGTATACTTCTAAGGAAGTTGTTTAGACTGTTCAGTTATTGCCTTAGGTGAAAAAGCTTCGTCTTCCTATGGATCATCTTATTAATTAAAAAAAGCTGAATGTACATTTATTCCTACTAACATTTTCCCTAAAATACTTCTCATGAATGTTTTATGTATATTGGTCTTGATTACAAAAGTAATTTTAAGGGGAGAAAACATGATTAAAACTGTCTTTTACTACACAATGTGTTTAAGAGGGCCTGTTCTGATCGTAGACAATTCTAGATAATGTAATTGTTTAGAGCTATAGAATTCTTCTTTAGATCTGTAAGAATTCCTGTACTAAAACTAAAAGATCAAGATCTGTTAACTTGTTTAAAAGCTTTAGGAATGTCAGAGGAGTTACTTTGAAGACTAGTATTGCTTTTTCCTGTAAATAAAAAACATTTTAGTCTTGCTCAAAAATGATTTCAAGTTGGCAAGAAGAGCATTCCTCCTGTAGTTCATCTTCAGGTGGATTGTGAAGAATTTCTTCTATGTTTACTCACTATAAAAGAGTATTGAGTTATTCAATTACAACAACAGTCATCTAAATGTAATAAGAAGTAAATTTTAAGTAAACAAAGTAGAAGTTCCTCTGGGGTTTTCATCTTCTTACAAGGAAGAGAGACTAGAGAATCTCTCAAATGTATTCAGTGTAATACAAGGAAAACTTTTTAGTGGTCTTACTCAGCTGTCAGTTATCTTACTTTTTCAAAGCATTTCTTTGAGTCTAAGAAGAGAGATTTGGAGATATCAGAGAAGGCCCCAGAATTCCAGAGTAATGTACCTGGGCCCTCTGTTCTGCATATATGCACACTGTTTCTACTGTCTGCACCAATGTTGCAGTCTTCTTACTTCTCTCTTCTTATTTCTGAGTCTTTTTACTTTAGTCTGGATTATCCTTGGATGTGAAGGAGACTATGGTGCGAAGAGTTCACATTTTGCTGTACAATGCAAGTAACTATTTCCCAGCATTGTACTACAGTAACACTCTAGCTTTAACTGCTCGTGTCTTTCTTGTGGTGCCATATGAGGAAACTTAAAAAGGTCTACATTATTAGACTGTTTTGTAGGCTGCCTTCTCTAGCTTACTGTCAAGCTTGGAATCTACAAGGTTGCAGCTACTACTGTTGATTAAATTCTTGCATTTCAAGAAATTTACAGGTAAACTGCCCTAAGAACAGTTTGCAGATACTGTAATACTGAAGAAATTCCCTGAGTTGTCCTATCCGGCCGGGCCTACTTCTAAATTTTACTGTGTAATAACTTTTAGTATTAAAAGAATTAGTTCTAGGGACAAATAAAATTTGAAAACTACTGTTACTTTTTAAAATGTTATTAGTTGATTTAAATGTTTTCACGGAATCCTGTCTACTAATTTTTTCTGTTTAGAAACACATCCTTGTTTCCATATGTCTTACTGCTGCCAGCCATGGTGAAGAAGATAGAGCTTTAAGAATTTTTTTTTTGTTAATTTTAATAAATATTGAGAGATTGTGCGAGCTAATGTGAAGGACAAGTTAAGATTTCAAGAAAACTGAAAATTGGACAGATAAGAAAGTAACAGGTGGCAAAAGCAAGCCCTGAAGGAATAAATGGTTGAAAAATGGGAGCAGCTGGTTAAGCAGAAAAAAATATTATTGGGCCTGCAGTGAATTTGTCAACTGAATCATTTTGATTTAATCATATTTGAGCATTGTGAAACAGATCTTTGGGGTTGTATAGACAGTGTTGGATGAAAAGCAGTTGTCTTTGCTAAGTAATAGTGGTATACAAAAAGGTTTTTGTCATTTGAACAGTAAACATGCCTTAAGATATTAGAGAAGAAAGTCAGTGAGAAAGTGACATGAATGACATATTAACTAAGTTTAGTGTTGTTTTGGTGTTGTTTGTTATAGCAAGTAGATAAGAGGAACCTCAGGAAAAGTACAAATCTTACAGTACTCTAGAAATTCTGTGGAATAATTATTATTTTTTATTTGGAATATGAGGAGAAATCATTTATCTTGTGGCTAATGTATTTTAGCCAGTATGTGTAAAGTATTTTGTGAATACAGAAGTTATTTTATAAGCTTAAATTGAGATGCATCTTTTGAAAGTATTGTAAGTGCTCTTGATTATGGCACATGCTTAAGTGAGTAGGAGTAGGTGAATTTGTGAGGACTTGGTTTACAATTTGTGCTCTAGTCAAACTTTAGAGTACTCTGATAGTATTTGCAGTCTTAACCTCAATGTATTTCACACCATCTGTATGTTTTGTTACTATGCAAGCATTCGTATTTCTCTGGGTGTACATATAAATATTACTTGTGATTAAGATATGAGTTATTAGCTGGTGAATATTTAGTGTTTAAATGTACCTCGTTACAGTTTTTACTAATTATTGATAATCTGTGAAATAAGCACTGCTAGAACTAATGCAGAGTACACTTCCATTAGTCTTAGTATAAGTTACTATTTAGGTGCTGGCTATAATTTTGAAGCATCAATTCCATTTCTCACAGGCAGCTACAAAACAGGCAGAGTCTAAAGGAGTGGAAGCAACAGTGTTGGAGAACAAAACTGTGAGTGTTAAAGAAGAGAGAGAGAATAATTTGGAAATAAAACCAAGGTTTGTATTTAGCATTGTATTGCTAAGGGATATGCTTGGATAGTAGTTTGAGATTTGTTGAACCAAGAGTAGATAGAAGGAAGGACATTAAATTCTGAATTGCTCTCCAGCAGAAAATGAACTACAATTGGGCTCTATTTTTAAGTATTGTTTTTTTTCTGTGGTTGTTACTCTTGGCATTTATATCAAATAGTTGGTATTAAGCTTATCTACTTGCTGAAGATGCACATTTTTCAATTTAAACAGCTGTCAGTCTTGTATAACAATAAAAAGATTGAAATATTTCAATCAAGAATAGAGAAATTTGAACTACTCTTAGTTCTTAATTTCAAGCTATAGGTCATCTGAAGAAGAGAACAAGGAAAGTGAATTTGTTACTTAGAGCTAAACACAGAATTCACTTGCTTAGTGATACTAGTAGTAAAGTAAATACATAGCTTCATTGACAAAGCATAGAGTATGACTCTGGCAATGTGTAGTCTCAACAATTACATTTTTTCCAAGAAATGCTGAGGGACCTTGAAGCATAGCTCTCTTCTTTTTCTCTTCCCACCTTTGACTTAATTTTGAAAAAGGTAATATTGTAGATGGTATTATTGTAATATTGTGGATTACCACTTGTTTTTCCACAGAGAATAAATTGTGAACTTCAGTCAGGGTAGAGTTTATATTTCTGCAGGTCTATACCTAGAATTCTTAGCATCGCTTACTAGAAAAAATTGGCTGGTGCAGATAGAGTGTGCAGGTAGGCAAATAAGATATTTCTGGAAGGAAAGTTCCAGACATAAGTGCATCTGAAAGAAATATAATGGAGATTTGTAAGACTTATGGAAATTATTGTTAGATTGTAGGAAAAAGTAAAGTATGAAAAAGTAGATATTTGAAATGTGTTATGTTTTCAATTAAATATGTGAAATACCTTGCAAGTTTAAGAGTGTTGTGAAAGAAATTACTCCACGTGAACAAGTTCCATGTTTTTCAAGGCATGCAGTATTGGCTAATGGTAGCACTGAGTAAGTGGATTGATGCAGTCAATGTTCATATGCTTCTGCTTCTGTAAAGAAGTCTTGGAATTTTATTTAAATATTGTTGATTCACATAAATGGTGAGTTGCTGTCTAGGAAATTATTTTTATTTAAGTTTTACAGAAGAGCAACAGACTACTACAAACCAGTTATTTGGAGATCTAAAAAAATCCACAATAAGGTAAAATGCTTTTTAGGAGTTACTTTTAGTCATACATATTTAATGTTTTTTGTATTTTTATTTTGGTTCTGTGTTCTTTGCAGGCCTCGTTCAAAACGGAAAAGCAGAGTTAGCAGTGTTCGGAGTGAGTTCTAGCTTTTTTTTTTTTTTTACACTTTTAAAATAAAGTCGTCAGACATTTGTTTTTTTCCAAATCATTTGGTGGTTTGATAACTGCTGTCCAATACAATTGGATTAATGTAAGAATAACTGTAGTGAAAACTCCTAATTGTTGTGTGTAGCTTCTACACAAATGCACGTTTGGGGGTTGCCTCACTTAAGAAAAAATGATTTAAATTTTCCTGACAACTCATTTTGCAAAATTATTCACTTTTTTTCTGGTATGCTTTTTTGTTTGCTCAATTAGGGTTCTGGTATTCTGTATGGAATGAGACTGCTGGAATAGTAATACAACTTGTCTCTTTTGGGCTTCTTACCTAGATAAGTGAGGGAAGGAACTAAAGAAGCTGGGGTTTTGGTATAAAATACGTGGTTAGGATGTGCATGCCATATTTCTGGTACTATTTCTAAAAAATTTAAGTCATGGATTCTGGCACAGTTGTAAGTATAGTTACTTGAATAAACTATTTCGTCCCTGGACTAAGATGAGATTTGTGTGTACATATAAAAATGTTTATATATTAACACACTGAAATTTTCCCACGCTGCCAAAGTGTATTGAAACAGTACAATGTAGTCTCACAATTGTTAGAATGTAAAACTACTGCCTTAATGTTGATTCCTTATTGGTTTGGATGTATTTTAATTGTTTTTAGGACTGAAAAACTTGCAAAATGTGGAAGAACATAATGAGACTTGTGGCCGAAGAAGACAGGTTTGTAATGTTTTCTGTTATAAGTGGAGATAAAGAATTTGCAGTGTAGTAGAATTTTCCTCCAACTGCAGTAGACTCAACCTCCAGAATGCCTAGATTTAACATTCTTTGTATTACTCAAGCTGTGCAATAGTTTAACTTTTAATTCGTATTAAAAGACACTTCTAGTGCAGTCTCAAATATTGTTACTAATGCCAACGAGTCTTTAATTTGTAGAAATACATAACTAAAGCTTAGCCTGAGTCTTTTTAAACATGTTTTTTGTAAAGCTGTAAATGTACAAGTTTTATAATAATAATGAAAGCACGAGTTAAAGAATTCAGTATGCCATTTGCCCATAATAAGACTTTAGGCAAACATCTGGCTTCTTTCCAACTTAGAAGCTTAATAGAGATTTAGTAATTTTGTAATTTGATACTTTGTTTATCTGAGGTAAAAACGTGTACTTAATATTCTATAATTATTGTAAACCAAATGATGGAGGCTTTTTATAATACTGCATTTCAAGTAGTTCTTTGAATTCTCTTCATGGATAAACCCCATTGCATTGCTTGAAAGTAGTTCTATTATATTCAGTAATGCTTTCGTTCCCTACAGGTGAAAGGTACAGATGTATATGCTGTGGTAGAAGCAAATTTGAGGTTGATTTGATGTTAGTGAACTGCTACAAACTGATCTTGTATATAACCACTTTTCTTCTTTCATAAAATAAAGCACTTCTGAATGAAACTAACATTAAATTTATTCCTCGTAAGAGTGTCTCCTTAGAAGTAATATGGAGTCTGATTTCAGATTTGCAGTGTTATCTAACCATGTGTTCATTCTGGTGCAAGTAGTTTCATTCTTCTGGTGTCCATTTTGACCCTTCATTTTTCATATAGTAGGGGAGGATAAACCTGTTTATGCTTTTTCCAGATGCTCCTTAAGGAGAGTTATGCTTATTCCTAGCTCTTTAAGAATTTTTAATGAAGTATTGATTAAATCTTCAATTGTATGCTTTTCTCAAATTGGTTAAGGACCTGACGAGAGCTGTTAAGAAATGTTACCACCATATAACCTTGCACGTTGCTTGAGGCCCCCTGCTATGTGGAAACACAATTTTTCACAAATCTAAGGTATATTTACATAATTGAGGGATTCCTTAACAGTTACAAATACAGCTAGTGCTCTTATTTTAAAAGAAAAAAAAAAGTACTCAAAGAATTTGCCTGTTATACTCAAAAGCAGGTTTTTTTCCTACCTCGTATTTGGATAGCTATCATCATCCAGTCACTGGCAAGCATGCATGTTTCCATCAATCTTATCAACATCAAGTTTGAAACTAATTGGACCACAGCTGACACAATGAGAGCTTTATAATCACCTTTTTATTTATTCAGGTAGTCTGTATGGAGCCAGCTACAAGCACTGTATCCAGACCTAGGGCTTTTGCACAGATATCACTAGAAAAAGATGCTGTATTTATTATAAATCCAACATTGATTGGAATGTGAATTTACAGAAACTTATAGAAAATTTATTGAAAATCTGATATTAGTGAACTCTTTGAAAACTTATAAAAACTTGAAAAAATATTTAAAACTAAGTTCCTCTCAACACTTAAAAACCTAAAACTATGCATTTGCTCTGTGCCTGGTATCTGTGCCATACTGGTGAAACCTTTTGTGAATATTGTATAGAAAGCAATGATACTGGCCTTTTAAACAATAACTCTGCACCTCTGTTTAATTATGTGGATTATATAAGATTGTCCACATGCTTGAAAGAACACTGTGAATGTCAGAGCTGTTGACTTCTAGAACTTCCTTTTTCATCCAGTCCCTCTTTCAATGTTGGCATTGTTTGCTCTTGTTTTGCAAATGGCATTTCGTTGGGATGGGTCAGTGCCTGTCTTCAGCCTTTCGTTGCTGTGTTTTGAGTTAGCTGCAAACAGCAGTCCAGAGTGCTCTTGAAAGGAAATGTATTTCTCATTCCTACATTAAACTCTTGTGTCAGAGAATTTAGGGAGCTGTTTGTACTCAACTTTTCCTGTATGTACATAGCTAGTCCTGTGAGTTGTCTAAAACTAGTGTGACAGATTTCTTAAATGTCTGAAAATCTGAGTTTTAAGAATTTGTAGACTTATCTACTTGTATAGACAGAAATCAACATATTTAAACTTGGATGAAAAAGTTTCAGAGCAAAGTAGAGTCCCAGAATGCACAATCGAAGGAAAACAAATTACTAGAGCAGAACTAAGAAATAGCAAGATCTTCTGATATGTGAGGGTACATCTGCACCATCTGAAGTTTTCTCTGCTGGCATTCTGAGCTAGCCAGAGGTCAGATTGCTCTGGGCCTGCAGGCACTGTAGTTCTTTTAGCTCAGGGACAGTGCTGTGTTATGTCTGGTCTCTCAACCAGTCTCGCTGGCTTGTAACAAACAGTGCAGTGCTGGAGTCTACACAACTGTCATTCCAGAGGATGCAGGCAGTTTGTTAGTGTGTATGCAGGGAGGCAACTTACTCATCAATGCAGTTTCTCGGTGAAGAGGAAAAATGTGTCAGTCTCTGATTTACCTGTACAGCAGGCTGCTGAATTATATCTTAAAGTGAATAAACTTTTAGAATTGGTTAGTGGGCCTTTTTTTTTTAAGGAAAAAAAAAAAACAGAACAACCAAAAACCCCTTTTAACAGCAAATGGAATTAATCATTCCAACAAGTAACAATGATTTTGATTGTTGCTGGAAGTATTTGATTTAACTGGTGCCATAGGTCAAGCAGGACTGCGGTACTTGAATAAAGATTTTACTTAGTTTTTTTGGCATGCTATGAAATGAGATGGACTAGATGGTTCCAATGGAACTTCCAGCCTTTTAATAATAGCTTAAAAATAAAATCACTGTTTACTGCTTAGGTTGCAAAAGATTTGTGGAGTAGGAAGAATTGGCTAAAGGAAGTACTTTTGATAAAGGGTAGGCAATTTTAGGGAATTGTTAGATTTCCTTTTGTGAGGACAGCCAAACTACTACCACTCAGTCCTTTCACTGGTCACCCATAGTGAGGCATATATCAGTGATCTTAACTTCTTGAGAAGGCTCTGTTAGTTGCATTAACATGGAAAAACCTCAACTTTTGAGATGTGAAGCTTCTTGGTATTCATATGCCTCAGTCTGAACTTTTGTAGGTTCCAAATTTTCACAGGACAGCCAGAAAACAAGTTTGATCCTTTGCCTGTAGTGACCCCCTTCATCGCTGCTGCCACCTTCAGCAGCATGAATTCAACACAGGGTGGTGGTTAAGGAACATGCTATATAGAACAGCACTGAAACTGTCAGTGGGTCGTCCCTTGTGCATGAATTGTTGTCATTCTTAAGGCAGAATCTTGTAAGGAAGGGGAACCCATCTGAGGATCCTTAGGGGAAGAGAAAATAAATTGATCCAAGGAGATTCATTGTTTCTCAATTTTATCGGGGCATCCTTAGGCACATGGATTTTTTTGCGGCACTGACAATCATACTGGGTGACCCTGGGCTGTCCTGCCCCTGTACCTCTTGTTTACAAGCAGGATGCTATGCATTTTTCAAATTTCAGGAGCCACAAGAGATTTGCATTTCCACTATGTATCTTAGTTTCTAACTGAAACTTTCTCTCTTAGTGTCTGCTACAAAGCTGTGTTTTGGTTCTAGAAGAAAAAAGGCGGATAACACCTGGCAGCATTGAACAGAGCCAAGGACATTTTGATTCTCAGTTCCCCCAGTGAAGGGGCTAGGGGGGCCTCAGGGAGCTGGGAGGGGACAAGAATGGGGCAGCTGACCCAAACTGACCAAAGGGATATTCCATACCATATGACATCATGTAATATAAGGAAGGGAAGTGAGCTGGGAGGGCCTGTTTGCGTGGGGATTGGCTGAGCTTCGGTCGTGGTTGGTGAGCGATTGCTTTGTACAATCACTTGTTTTGTATATAATTATCATTCCTGTTATCTTATTCTATTTTCCTTTTCTGTTAGTAAATAGTTTTTCTCAACCCATGAGTTCTACCTTTTTTTCCTCGATTCTCTCCCCCATCCCAGCTGGGGGGGAGTGAGCGAAAGGCTGTGTGGGGTTTCCAGGCCTGCCAGCTCAAACAACAACAGTATGTTATCTGCATAGTGGAGTGATGTTTGTTCCTTCAAAATTCACGAGTTTCCTCTATAACACTGAGTTCTAGGACTTTGCTTCATCAAGCTCAAATCTCTAAGTTGAGGTTATTTCTTTGTAGCTGTGTATTTCTGTTACCACCTGATTTTTCATCAATTTGAAAGCTCAAATCATAGAGCTCAGCCTTAGATTATCTCAATTCTTCCTCCCTGATAAGCAGAACCGCTTAACCATTTAATAGCTAGAAGTGATTGGTTACTTATAGGAGGTCCTCTACGTATTCTAGTGCACTTGTCATCCCCTGAATTACACAATATAGCATCTGAGTCTTCAGCTTCACCCTGCACCTCTTGCTCTTACTTCTTGTAGCCAACTTCTGTTTGGTTTCTTTTAGCACAGGCTCCCTTTTGGTTCTTACATAATGCATTAGAAATTTGTTTATAAACTTAAGTGTGAACACACTAGCAAAGGATCAATCTTCCATCATAGAAGGAGTATGTAAGTGTTGTCTTTGGGAATACTTCCAACTTGCTCACATCCTGCTTAGTACAAAACTGTTGAAAAATATGAGGACCAGCTGCCTCTTCCAGTAGCTCCTGCCTGAGGCTTCTGGTGCCCAGCCCAGTGCACCTAGGGATGTGGGGTCTCTGCACAAGCTGAAGGACACAACTACTGCTTTCCTATTTGCAGCGGAAGCAGTAGTGAAGCTGCTCTAATCCTCTGGCAGAGGAGTTTACTAGGGAAAGTGCACACACTGATGGATCACTCAAGTACTAGCATGGCTTATCTGCCAGCCTGGTACACCTGCCTGGGTCCTGTTACCTGCTTCATAGGTCCTTTATTTTTCTGGCTGGTACAGCTTGATGCACCAAATGCAGCACTTGCACAGTTGTCCCACAGACATTCCACGTTTGAGATGTATTCCTTCCTCTTTTCAGGCAGAAGGCCAGTCACATTCTGTGCAAAGTGCTTTTCTGACTGTCCTTTAAGATGCTTTGCTTGATCTTTCAGAAAAGGACAAGTGAGAAAACTCATGGATTGAGATAAAGACATCTTAATAGGTAAAGCGAAATTGCACACAAGCAAGCAAAATCAGGAATTCATTCACTATGTCCCGTTGGCAGATGTTTAGCTATTTCTAGGAAGGCAGAGCTCCATCACATGTGATTGTTACTTCGGAAGATGATATCCCCTTGTTTCTTCTTTCCCCCAGCTTTTATTGCTGAGCACATCAAATGGTATGGAATGGTCACTTCGGGTCACTGTCCTGGCTGTGTCCCCTCCCATCTTGTGCGTTCCCCCAGTTTGCTCACTAGAGGGCAGCATCAGAAGCAGAAAAGATGGACTGTGGAAGCACTGCTCAGCAACTACTGGAACATTGATGTGTAGTTGATACTGTTTTTGTTACAATTCAAAAGATAGCACCATGCCATCTACTATGAATAAAATTAACTGTACAACAAATTAACGCACAAAATCAGCACTGTTATACAACCTACTCTTCACCAAACCTGTCAGATAAGCAGGATGTGATAACTAGGAACAGAAATCTAAATTCTTCAGATGAGGAGGTTCTAGAAAGTACTTGCTTTTAAAAGCAATTCACTCCTTTGCTAATTGAATTGTGCTGACTGGTGGGACCATTTGTTGCAAATGCTTCTTGGAGAGCAAAACCTGCAAAGGCCTGAGATGTTAACTATTTTGCTTCTACACATCAGCAAACATGAACACGACTAAAGAATTGCAGTGCTTTTGATCACTTGACTGTGTAATAGTGCTCTTATGAGCAAAAAAACATTGACTTTTTTGCTATTTCAGTGCAACTCCAAAGTAAGACACTGGTAAAATGCAAAAGTAAGAGACCTTTATGGTTGGATTTTCAGAAGTTGTGCTTGTGACACACAAAAACACACATGCAGATTGGGTTGTCATTTATTTTGTAGATGTCAAGTAACTGGAATTAGATTTTTAGTATGGAAGGTGCTGGTGCTCACAGAAATGCCAGCATGAGACCAGTGGAAATTCGTATCCTTTCGTAACTACTGTAGTCCATGAGACCACTAAGAGTAGCAGGATTCCTCCAGTGCAAGAAACAGAAATGAACAGAGATGATACCTACGTAACTGTCTATACATCTCAACTCAATCTCATTAACATTTTTGAGTTAACATTTTCTCTGTAAGCGTAGTCTTTGAATTTCAAATTTTTGGGATAAATTTCAAAAGGTGTTACAAAACTGCAATTTGAAACAGAAATTGATACTCTTTAGATACATTTTTTCCTAAACAGTTGCTCCAAATGGGGATTCTGTTCTCTGCCTGCATAGACTATATACAATTCCATTTGCCCTAGGAGGTGTACTTACAGTGCATCAGTGTGATTTTGTTTTAAGCAAAGGAAGGTATCCTGGTTTTGGCTGAGATAAGAGTTAAATTTCTTCATAGTAGCTGGTATAATGCTGTGTTTTGGATTCAGGAGAAAAACAATCTTGATAACATGCTAATATTTTGGTTGTTGCTGTGCAGTGCTTACCCTAAGTAAAGATTTTTCAGCCTCTCACACCGCCCTGTCAGTGAGGAGGCTGAGGGGGGCACAAGGAGCTGGGAAGGGACAGAACCAGAACAGCTGACCTGAAATGGCCAAAGAGATATTCCATACCACATGGCGTCATGCTGAACAATAAAACAGAGGATTTGGCTGGGGGGCAGCCACTGCTCAGGGACTGGCTGGGCATCGGTCAGTGAGTGGTGAGCAATTACCGTGTGCATCACTTGCTTTGTACATATCTATATATTTTATTACAATTATTGTTTTCCTTTCCATTTCTATCCTATTCAACTGTCTTTATCTCAACCCATGAGTTTTACCTTTTTCCAGTTCTCTCCCCCATCCCACTTGGGGGGTGTGGGGATGAATGGCTGTGTGGTGCTTAGCTGCTTGCCAGGTTAAACCACAGCAGAAGGAGTTGAAGACACATGAAAGATCATATTCTGGCAGAATACGTTGTTTTAAAATAATTTCTTTAAAGTTGTAAATTGCTAATCCAGAGTGAAAAAAAATGAGCACAGATGACTATAGTAAAAATGCACAGGTTAAAAATAGCATTGTAGGATATATAGGACCTATAATCTTTTGCTACATATATACATTTTTCTAATAAAGCTACAATTGAAAAAATATTTAATTTTTTTAAAATTCAAGTATTAGACTTCAGGTTTTTTTCACTCTGTGTCCACTCTTAAAATTGTATTGAAAACCAACTGAGGAAGAACTGGTATACTGGAGAGCTTAACTGGAAGGAATTGCTTACAAATGTGTCACTGTGCCAGTAATTTTCTCTCCCTTTATGGGAGAAATGGTGTCCCTTACAGATTAAAAAGCTTGCAGATCACAACAGTGAGACGTAAATAGTAGGCTTAATAAATGACCAAAAATAAGGATATAGCTGTTACCTGAGGGTATGGCTGATCTCACCTGAAAATCTATATTTTTGCTTCTATCGGCATTTTAACTGTTGGGACTTGTTTTATCTAAGCACGCTAAAATTAAATTATTGTTGATGAGGGGTGTCTTGATTCTCAGTCCCCAGGTTAAGATGTCACAAAATGCTTTCTTTTTCATGATATGTGCTAGGATCATTCAATGTTTCTCTCAACTCAATTAGCTAGTAAGGTAAAATTTGCAAGGCACGTTTGGATTGAAGCCAAACTTTGCCCTATGTCATTTTTTCCTCCTGTAACTTGTGAAACTTGAAGCATGTGATTTAGGTTCTAAGTGATGTCTGCTACTGTGTTGTAATGCTTCAGTTGCAGCCTTTCTTCTTGTATTTAGTGTCAAGTTATGGTGCTCAAAAGAAGTCAAAATGAGCCTACTGACAGCTAAAACATCTGTGTTGTGTAATAACTAGACAGCTATATAAATACTTGCTTTAATATTTGCTATGAGCTTAGTTCTTACATTAGTATCTTTCTCTGTTTGTATATCCTGTATTTCCTCTGTTCTTCCCCTAGCGATGGACTTATGAAGAAGACCAGAAACTGAAATCAGGAATAAAGGAGTTTGGAGTGGGCAATTGGGCTAAAATTCTGGTCCACGGTGACTTCAACAACCGAACTAGCGTCATGTTGAAAGACCGGTGGAGAACACTGTGCAAGATCAAATACGGCTAATGTGGAGAACAGGAATCTACTCTTCTTGAGCTGTCCCTACAGAAGGACCTAGTCTACCTATGCAGAATAATAACTTCAGTCTCAGAGCATCCAACAACATTGCTGCCCTGAAACATGAAACGGATATAATAATGACCTAATATAAAGTCTGGCCTTCTGCCATGCAAGAGGTGGGTTAACTTCTGAAATGTGGAAGCGCTTACAGTGATTATGTAGATAGGAGTCTTAAATGGCAATGTATTACCTTGATAGAGGATTTCAATGAGTGAGTCAAGCGTTCTGTATTTTTAAAGGGTTTTATCTGTAGTCAGTTGGAGCTCTTTATCATTTTGGTTTCTACCATAGTCTATTCTAATCTGATTCACTTCACTTTGAAATTTTGGTCTGACTTGTCATCTCTTTCAGTAAGTTATACCAAAAAGGATGTATATATTTATAAGTAGTAAAGGTGCTATGTATGTATTGGAGGGAAAACACAGTGAATATTTTTTAAAAAAATAAAGCTTAAGTTCTTGGAAGATTATTTTGAAAATATTTAAATTGGCTTGATAACAATTCTTGGAGAATGGGAAAGATAGGGGAAGTAATAGTATGATACTAGCTATTAACATCTCTTGATTATCTTGTGCCGTCGACTGTCTTGAGGAGTGGCATTTTTTTGGATCAGCAGGAAAGGGAAAGCTCCCTTCCCGAATAGCCAAAGTGGGGCTCTCTTCTGGCACTGATAGCACGGACCATGAGACGTGTTTCATCTATGCTCTGTTGTCTCTCTGCAGTGCTAGCAAGCAAAGATACCCTCTTATGGTTAGCTATCCACATTGAGGTGTCGGTCACTGTAACTGTCCTGCTCATAAGAAACTGTAAGAGATGCTTCACATTGTATGGAAAAGAATTCCAGAACCTCAGAAAACACATACTTTCCACTGTCATTCTGGTGTGAATCTACAACATACATATCACAGCATTCTTTTTAAAAGTAGCGTCTCTTCAGTTTGGATGTTTTCTGGACTGTTGTCCTTGGCTAAGGTTTTTATTTTTATCTTACATGAACCTTTCAAGGAAAAGCATATGTCTAAACTCATCATAATGAAATAAACCTCTCAGGGGTGTTCTTCCTATCTACAAAGGAAGAAATACATTCTTGAAGGCAGAAGTGTTCACAAAGTATCAAGATCATCCCTGCACTTTCTGTCTTGGAGGGCTGCCATTAAAATTAAATGGTAAAGTACCATTACAAAGGATTGTGTCCTATTCTGAATGCGTGCAAGACCTCAGACAGATCACCTTCCTAATTCTTGCCAACCGATGCTAAGGTTCCTTCTTACAACTGGGGCAAGCAGTTGCTGCAAGGTTCCACAGAGATGCTGTGTGTCTTAACAGTAAATTTTCTCAGCCTTAAGGCATGACTTTTTAGTAAATGTGGTGAATCTCAGAAGCTTGATACAATATTGATTATGTACTTCAGGAAGGAATGATAGAGCGGCTGTAAGCTAACAGTTCAGAACAAAAACACAGCAGGTGTGTGACAGGTGAGAAAGCCTGCAGTATGCAGTCTCTTCAGTGTCGTAGCAATACTTCAACATAAATAATAAGCAACATAACAAGGATCTGAGCTATGTGCATAGCAACCTTGCCTGTGTTCTAATATTGTAGGTTTCTGTGTTAATCATTGTACATGAGCAAGTTTAACTGGTGGTGATTTTTTGACTCTTAGCTGAAACTTCAGTTACGATTGGTTATTCGTATATGCAAGGTTAAGTAATTTTTTTATTAGGTTGTAGCTTGCTAATTGCTGTAGCAAAATCCTAGTCAAGGCAGTTTAAAATAAATTACCATTCATTAAGGAAATAAGTCTTTTCAAGGCTTAGTTTGTTTACAGAAGTCTTGTTTAAGTTTGTCTGCCATAAAATTCACACTGTATGCTAGGGATATGAAGTTCTTAGCGAGACTACTTCCTTAACAACACTGACTTGTCTCACATTTTTATGAGGGTGGCTGAGCATGGAAACTGCAATGCAGACGAAAAATACTTACCCCCTCGTACTATAAACAACTGTCTAGATGATATTGAGAAGGAACAAAAGATCTAAACTGAAATCTGGTTTTAGCTCTCAAACTTTCATTTTTATTCACCCTTACAATCTAATGATGACAGTAACTATTTCCAGACTCGAGAACATTTGGCTGGCTCACTACTGAATAGGATTGATGCCTGTAAAGAATGAGAACCTTAGGAAAAGAAGCTACTGTGGTTAGAAAAAAATTTCTCTCTTTTAATTACAGAAGAGAAACATGGAAATTAACTTATACCTTTCTAATACAATGATCAGTCTTAATGTTTTGTATTAAGGCAAAGAGAATTGCCAAAACCGCTTCTTCCAAAGGTTTGACTCCTTTAAAGTTCATTTAGTCTCCACAAAATACAGCACAAAGATGTAGGTTTCTTGGCATTGGTGCTAATTTTCTTAAGTGCTTTTGTTGTTGCTGTATTAAAGGTCTTTTAAACTTTATGTAAAAATAAAGCTGTGCACAAGGGGACATGAACACTGCTCCAGTTGCCGAATCTTCTTCCAGGTTCCTTGGCACCGAGAGTTGCCAACTGCTTCCCAGTGTAAGATTTTACCTCTGAAATGTGACAATAAATGAGGAATAAAAAAATTAGTGTGTTTACAAACAAAAAAAAGTATATTTCATATTACTAGCTTGTGTTCTGTAACATCATTCAACAGAAGACCAGATTTAAGACTTTAACTCATCTTGGTCTTAAAATGCTTTTGCTGTGATTATATTTGTTGTAAATGTTCTAGAGCAGGCACTGTGTTCCTTAGTATCGTGTACAGGATGGTAGATTACATCGGTAGCAGTTACATCAGTATTACACAGCATCTTAAAAAATGTATAGATATATAGAGATATGTATAAAATATATAGATTAAACAAATATCTCTTCCAAATACTAAATGTCTTCTTTCAATATTGCTGTTCTAGAAAGAAGGTGTATAGTTCAAACCAGCAATCAGATTTGGATTATGACAGGAAGTACAGTTTTTAAGCGAAAGAGCTCATAGCTGTAAAAAGACCTCTTGCACTACAGAAGTTGCCTTGTCCCTTCACAACAGTAAAATATGTTACTTCAAAGCAATTTCTGTGAGAACTGGAAGGGTAAATCTGAGCTCTTCAAGTGATATGTTTCATTTTTTCTAGGTATCATCAATGCAGCTTATGCAGTGAGAGATCTTAAATTCTGTACTGGGTTTTGGTACAGAAGAGACAGCAAAAAAATCGTTTCTTTACCCATCTGCATTATGGCCATCTCCAGAACAACGATGAGTGTCAGTGTTCATAGCTGGAGGCTTGCAAGCTACACAAACAGTATGACCTTCTCGTAGGTACTGCATCCATCGAGCATATGGCCGATTCTCCAAAGCACAGTACTGTGAAAGTGATTCTGTTTTAAATTCCACACAGTATCTGCTCAGAAGGAAAAGTATTAAATTAGCTATGGTAGATAAAGCACAAATTAGACAGAAACTTTAAATGTACTTATGTCACATAGGTGGTATTCGTGAAGTGCAAGCTAGACAACTTTCTGCTAAAAAGTCTGTTTCTGACCCAGACCTAATGAATGGATTCTTAAAAACATTAAGCAAATTGTTTCTCATATTCCTTCCTCCATCCAGTACTTTATGTATTATCTCACTTCCTGGTTATGTTCTGTATTCTTAAGTTATGTTGAAAAACAGATCTCAGTAACCCCTGTGTTTTCTTCTATGACAGCTAAAGGAGAAAATGAGAAAGAGCTAAAAGGCTTCAAGAATGCCTATAGGCTTTGTTGTTCTGGGCAGAGCAGTATACAGCAAAGCATTATGAGCATTACAGAACCAGTGATAGCCATCTCTGCTGGTAAAAAAGATCTTTACTGCTTTTCAATTTGTGTTAAAAACAAGCTCTAAAGATTACATTTAGCTCATTTAGTTTGTTCAGAGATCTTTGTCTAATTTCTCAGTTTTGGTTTAGCCTTACTTATGATTTGCTTTCAAAAGCATTTATCCTCAAATTTGCCATGACCCCAATACCCAATTTAGGACAATTAGCGAGTAACAAAAAACATCTAGAAAATGCAAATGAACTGCAGGAGACGAAAACAATACAAGCTGTAGCTTGTTGTTGGATTACGGCAAATTTAATTAAATTTTTCTCTGTAGTCTGTGGAACAAGGTGACCCACATGCATGTGATAAATAGATTACCCAGCTTCTTCTTTGTCTGAGGGCTGCAGAGAAGATGCTGCTCGCCGTTTTCTTTCTTTACCGTATTCAGAGGTAGTTATGAAAGCAGGGACTGAGGAGGAAAACAGGCAGCAAGACACAGTTAAGTCATATTTCAATGACTGTAACAGTGAGTAAAAGAATCAGGAGTTTGTGGATGGTGATGCTGAGTGCCCTATTGAAAAAGTGACAAAGTGTCGGCAGCATCAGACCTCGACCCCATTCCCTACAGCTCAGTTCTCTCCATCTTCAGAAATGTATCTAGAAATGACTGCCATCTAGTGTGTGAGGAAATAGGATGGGCTGGAATACCACAATGAGCTCTGCTTCCTGTTTTGTACTGGATTTGTGTTCTAACTTTGCAGAGAAAGAACTTGATACTTACTGTGGGGCTTAAATCAAGAAACTGAAGAAATGTGTGCAGCTTAGTTGTTTACTTAATAGAAATTTAATCAAAAGTGAGCAGGAATAGGAGAGTAGAAAATAAGGATTTACGTTGCATTTTTAATCAAATAGCTGCAGATAGCTGGGTTTTTTCTGTCCATTTACATCAGGGAAAACTATAAAGGCTCTGATCCCTATCAGCAGAGGGATGAGGTGTCCAGATAAATCAAAGAGAGAATACCATGTTCATGTCCGCAGTCCTGTCCCTGATAGGTCAGGTACTCCAGGCAGCCAGCCTTCTCCTCCAGAGCAGGACAAGGTTCCCCAGCATTTCTAGGCTCCTGTTGCACGTAGCGCCTGCGTATTCGCAAGTTGGGTTTACACTGTGCTGCACAGCCGCTCCAGTGACTCCACTCCCCCACAACGCATGGAAGAGCTGCAAAGCAACAGTAGCACATTACTAGTCATGAAGACTTGTTTCATCCTACTTGCTCTCCAAAGCTTAAGTAATAAGACTGTGCCAGGTTTTTCTTTCTTACATGTAATTTTGATTTTGTTATAGTGTTGCATTTGTGTTTGTATAGATACAGACATAGATATTTAAATGTACTCAATAAAATGTTTAAAAATGTAATCTAATTGCTGATTCCGGATTAGAGAACAGTCCACTGCAGATTTGAATTGTAGTCCTCCTGCATCACAAACTTTCTCTGAACTTGACCCAAATGTTTTCCAAAATGTTATGGGGAAAGTGCCATTATTTTGAAAGCCAACTTTGAACCATAAGAAACTGCAATTCCCTCAGGCAGAGCATCAAGAGCACAGGCACCGTTTGCTTGGATCTTTGGTCTCGCCTACACCTGCTAATATTGACATAAATTAGGTGACCTCACTGAGGGCTTTGGATGAAGAAGAAATAAAAATACTTTATGTATTCTGTGGTATTTTTCTGGTGTCTATTGAAACCTGCAGCTCTCTTAGGGATTTTGACACCATTTGGTTGAAAAAACATGCAGGTTCTTAAAAAAATAAAATCATCATATAATGTAATGACACAAATATATAATGTAGCTGACACCAATCTTCACTAGAAGAAAAGGCAGAAGAAAAGGCTTTGCAGACTGATTCCCAGAAAAGAGGTGATGGACACATTACTCCTGAGTAAGAAGCTCCCTGACATACAAATCTTCATTTTCTTTGTCCGTTAACCTCAAAGTACAAAACGCACAACCATGTCTTCATGAGACTGAAATGCCCTTAACCTCACCTCCACTAACACCATGCCCCACGTCTTGAAAACTCTGTGGCCTTACAATTTCATTCCTTTGTTGTTAAAAAGAATACTGCAGCTCTTCAAAATGGTGCTGAACGCTGACCCCGAGGGGCTGGATGAGAAGAATCTTGGGGTGCTTACTGATGGAACAAGTGCAGTCCCTCCAAGGAGGAACTCCAAGTCCATACAGCCTTGGCAGGCAGAGCAGCGAAAGGACAGGTTGTGAAAAGAGCACAATATGGAAATCTCCCAGTTTTTCCATGTTTACACTGCACATTACAAATAGGCTTGAAACTTTTTTGTGCAGGATGAATCACTTTGCTTTCTCAGTCTTTTAAACGCAGGTCTTCAACATGGTACTTTGGGAATAGTGCAAAGAACGTGTTATAATCAATGGTTGGGATATCTTGAATTGGTTATGAATTGCTTTGAATCATACCTCTCGTTATCTATAGTTAATGAAGCTTTTGCCTTTCCTGCTAGCTTGCAATGGGAACATATCACGTTTTGGATCACATTTTTTCCTATATTTCCTGACTACAACTGAAATCCCCAGGAAGCTTTACAGCTTAGCCACTAGTTACGTTCTTTTATCACTGCTGCAGGAAACCGATGGGACCAAGACAGTCATTTAGAAAAATACTGCATGCCCTCTGGGATTCTGCCAGTAGGAGACACTGGGAAGAAGTAATAAAATGTAATAACCTCTGGTGTTTGTGACTGTCTCTGTATGACACAAATCACTGACTTTGCTCTGTCACTAAATCTCTAATTTCTCAGAGCACTACAGACATCATAAGGCAGGTGAAACCCCTGGCAGAGGCTACCTGGCAGATGTCCATACCATACTGTTACAGCATATTACAGTTCCCTCCTTTCCTCTCACTTTGCACCCGACCAACCTGCCCACTTTCTGGGTGGCCCGACAGCCACAGGCATGCAAGTGGCTGGGGATACCACATCCTACCTTTAAGACCTTTAAGGAGCTCTATAGCTTGATACCGCTAACCAAGAGGGAACCAAAGAGCAAACCTGGGCAATGGGCCACCGGTTGTCCACCCAGTTTCATCGTCAGCATCCCCTGGCATTCGCTTCTACTTGCTGCTAAACACTTTTCCCAACAACTAGGATAGGATTTGTAGAACAGCACGGGAAGCTGGAATGGGAAGCACTGCATCAGACATTGCTCCGTCAGGCACTGCACTCCAGTGCCGCCTGTGCCCTCAGGCTGTACCCCACAGCACATCACAAGGTCTCTGTGACTATGAAAGCAATCACAGCACAACCCTTGGACATTTGTTTCAAACATTTAGAACTGAAAAAAAAAAAAAAAACAGCGATAGTAAATATGTCTTGGACCTCCCCATGAGATACACAGGACAAGTGCTGTATGTAAGATGAATGTTAACAACCTTTTGCCACCTGGCCAAAGCGCCAAAAAACACTCCTTGAGCCTGTTTTATGTAAGTGTACAAGCAGTGATGTCGATGCCTCCCCACACAGCTTAGTGCCACCTAGAGTGCACGACAGGACTGCCATCCAGCCTGGCTTCCTTATCTGCTGCCTCCGTTCCAAGCTGGCTATGAATGACCGGCAGAAGTAAGAATTTCCATGTAACTGTAATCCCACATTAGCACCCTCATATGCAGATAACACCACATCCACATCACATTTTCCACACAAAACTCCCAGAGGGATGTAGCAGCTGCATAACAAATAAAGGGATGACTTTACATCTTCCTGGAATTAAACCAAGCTGACCATGAAATACTGGTCATCTGCGGTGGCAATTTTATGATCATAAAGACTTAGAACAAGAACTTTGAACTGCCTTAGTCATGTGAAACAAGAAGAATACTGAGTTGCTAGAACAGAATTCAGCCAGTGGGATAATAATGTCCCTCACAGTCAGAACCCAGCAATCATTAAGGGACAGTCCATCGGTTTTGTGCCTCATTGAAAAGATGTCAAGTTCTCCAACACGACAGAGAATGGGTCCCAGAGGTGACATATAGGGACTGGTGCCATCTCTTGAAACAAAATAAAATAAAATATCAGAGACCTCTATTTAAATCTTTATGGTCTCTTTGTTTCCATTGGTCCAGCTTAGTTAACACAATGCTGACAGACGATCATTCATTGAAAGAATGAGGAGTAATTTGGAAAGGAAGGATACAAGACAAAGGAACCTGAAGGATGGGATTTGTGCCGTATTTGTTACGTACCTACCAAAATGTGCAAGCTAACGAGGCACTTGCAATTTCAAAGATAACACAGAAAAATTTGCTTTGCTGTCCTATGAAGCATAACTGGAGTGCTCAGGACTTTTTTTAAAAAAGTATTATTACAGCACTGCAAATCATAGATTTTTTCTGAGTCACAGTGTGTTAATTTTTTCTCATCTCTGGAACAAAGGAGATTACAGTATCTTCACTGAGTCACTGCACTACACATGTCACAACGTAAAAGGGTCTGTGAATTTTTGGAATAACCATTTCCACTGAAATGATGCGGTCATTCTTATTTCAGGCTTTCTCACCAAACAATACTTTCTATTTACAATGCTCTCTATATACAAAAGGC
Source organism: Penelope pileata (assembly GCA_013396635.1). Lineage (NCBI taxonomy): Eukaryota > Metazoa > Chordata > Aves > Galliformes > Cracidae > Penelope > Penelope pileata. The sequence goes on along the minus strand of WBMW01000714.1, from coordinate 56,868 downwards.
CTTTGTTCATTGTTAGAATGATAAGGCAATTTATTTTAAAAGAACTGTAAGGAAATTCTCTTAAAACCCCTTGGACATAGGTTTGGCAGCCCACAGCCTCCTGCTGAGCCATCTGTCACAAAGCACCAGGCACCCCGTGACTTTTAGGCATGACAGAACTTAACCATAGCGTTGGCAGCTTTAGAACTCACATTGATTTCTATTATTTCGGAGCACTGCTTTTGTACAATTCCTAGAGCTTTTCTCGATTGCATATATTTGAGGATGTGGGTATTTTACACTTTCCCCAAATACTTTGTCCTGTACTGTACTTGCAAAAGGATGAAATGTGCTAAAAGCACGAGTGGTGAACAGGATGACAAAAAGCTGCAGAACAATTGGTCGCTTTTCCTTGCATTTCTATCTTACTTATTTTTGTTACCTCTGCATTCAAAACAGCATTTCAGAGTGAACTAAGCCACAAACATCCTTGGTTTCATTCCATACACAGAACTCAGAAATGCATCATGGTGAAACTTCAAAATCCAACAGGAACAAAAACTACTTCAAAAATGTAGGCCATCCTTGTTTACATTGATGAAGACTCCCACTGCACTTAATTAGAATTTTTGTTTATATGAGACATCCTGCTGTTTGCAATAAGAAGTATCTGACCACTTGCCTTCTAAGAAATGGCTTCTTGTGATCTGCTTTGTAGTTAGGGATGTAGGAGTCACAGGACCACCTGGCTGGGCTGACAAAATACATGCTACCCCCACCCATGTCCCACTGCCTATGCCTGCAGCAGTGCTGGTGCTCCCGGGGCCGGACACTGAAGGATTTGGAGCAGTCCAAAAAAGATGAAGCAGAGAACAGCACCAGCTCCCTGCTGCTCGGGCTCCCCAGGCTGGCCCACCAGAGACCCCTGCTCTGGTGCAGGCAGACAGAAGGATGGACAGAGATAGACAGCTGGACTCTCTGAGGCTCTCTGAAGTCTCTCCAAGACTTCACTTTCCTGCCCAGACCTGGAGTGCCCACTGTCCCCCCAGAAACAGCACAAACACATCACATAGTGCGAGGCCACCACCATTGGGCTTGAGACAAAAAGTACCGCATCAGCAACAACAAGGCACCTGATCTGAGCCATGGAAGGAAAAGTGTCCAACTAGAACCTTCCACACATGAGTCTGAGCTTCTTTATGAAGAGAACGTAACTTTTAATCAGATTGCTGCTCTGTTTCTCCTGTTGAATACTAATGTCACTGGATTCTCCCCTCTGTTACCCTGGCACGCAGATGGTCAGCAAGCAGCGCTGACCGGGTCTCCTCCAAAGCCCTGGGGTTGGTTCCCTGCTGTGTGTGCAGCCCCCTGTCCCCATGGGACAGCTGTGCCTCCTCCCCAGCACAGCTCAGGCCGACACAAGCCAGGTGCGGGCCCGCAGCCCGGCCCGCAGGCACCCATCAATACGCCCTGACTGCAGCACGGTGTCACCCAGGCCCACGGCCTGTGGCATGCAGGCTGGCACACCTCCAGGCAGCTCGAAAGGGCCATGAGGCTGCCTGAGGCCTTGCTCTGTGCTCGGACAGCGAGGCAGCACCCTGCGTGGTGCTGGGGTGGAAGCTGACCAGCTGGCCAGCAGTGCCCAGGCCTCCCCTCGCAGGTGGGCAGCGCCCTGCCCATGTCCCTGCCAGCTCCTGCCCCTCCAAAGGAGGCCTCTCCCTGGGGGCTTCCCCAGATGTTTGCGATCTGTTGGGCAGCACACGAGGAACTAGCTCAGCCCCACAGCAGTGCTGCATCCCCGCTGTAGCTAACAGGTGTGCACTGCGGATAAGCACGAGTGAGGAGAAAGCACCACTGCATTTTGGAGGGGAAACTCCACCCGGCAGCAGAGTGCAGGAGCGCCGACCCACAAACCCTGCAGACACCCAGCGCCAGAGCCCCAGACTTCTCTCTCCTGTGNNTCTCCTGTGCCTGCTGCTGCCTCCATCGAGCAGCAGCCTGCTCCTGGCCATGCCCTCGCCCCAAGGTGACAGCAGGGCCAGATTGGTCCCTTACACCCTGAGCAAACCTCTCTGCTGCCACGCACGCAGGAAAGCCCCGCGCCCCCAGCAGCCAACTCCTCCCGAGCACAGCGGCGGGAGCACCCCACCACGGCCACCTCCTCCTCCCCCCCGGGGCCGCGGGGACGGGCAGGACGGCGGCACCTACCCGGGCACGCCCGGCCGTGGTCGTGGCAGCAATCCCCGGCGCGCCGGCACTCTCCGTCGCAGTAGCAGCTCCCGTAGCCCCCGTCCTCCCTCCAGCCACTGCTGACGCAGGCGGCGTCCCGGCCCTCGCAGCACCGCTCCGAGCAGCTGCCCCCGGCCCCGGCCCACAGCCGCCACAGCAGCCCCAGGCACAGCGCTCCCCTCAGCGCCGCGCCGCCCATGGCCCCAACGGCCGCCACCGACACCC
>WBMW01000714.1:0-51554 GCA_013396635.1 Penelope pileata | reverse complement strand
GGCATCCACAGCTTCTCTGGGCAGCCTGTGCCACTGCCTCACCACCTTCTGAGTAAAGAATTTTGTCCTTATATCTAATCTAGTGCTGCTCTCACTTTAAAGCCATTACTCCTTAGGCTATCACTACATTCCCTGATAAAGAGTCCCTCCCCATCTTTCCTGTAGGTTCCCTTTAAGCATTGGAAGACCACAATGAGGTCTCCCCAGAGCCTTCTCTTCTCCAGACTGAACAAGCCTAGCTCGCTCAGCCTTTCCTCATGGATGCTCCAGCCCTTTCATCATCTTCGCATCCCTCCCAACAACTCTGCATCCTTCCTGTACTGGGGGCCCCAGGCCTGAACACAGTACTCCAGATGGGGCCTCACAAGGGCAGAGCAGAGGGGGACAATCACCTCCCTCTCCCTGCTGGCCACCCCTCTGTTGATGCAGCCCAGGGTACCATTGGCCATTTGGGCTGCAAGTGCACTCTGCTGGCTCTTCTGGGCTTCAAGTGCACGCTACTGGCTCATACCCAGCTTTGCATCCACCAGGACCCCCACATCTTCTGCACAAGGCTGCTTTCTGTCCACTCCTCACCCAGACTGCATTCATGTTTGGGATTGCCCCAACTCAGGAGCAGTGTCTTGCACTTGACCTTGCTGAACTGCATGTTGTTACCTCTGGATGGCATCCTGTCCCTCCAGCATGCCAGTATCACAGAACCACACAACAGCTGAGGTTGGAAGGGGTCTCTAGAGGTCACCTGGTCCTGCACTTTGCTCAAACAGTGCCATCTAGAGCAGGTCACGCAGGAAATCGTGTCATGTCCACCACGTGATGCCCCACACAACAACATCCCCCACAGTGATGACATCCACAGCAATGTCCCATACAGCAGTGACTCTCACAGTGATGTCCCACATAACAATGTTCAATACGGAGAAGACCATACAGTGACGACCTTTGCAGAGATGTCCCTGACTGGACTGATACAGACTGCAATGTCGCACACAGCTATGGCCCACTCACTGCCATGTCCTGCCCAGCAGTGACACACACAACAGGGACCCACACAGTGGTGACCCACAGTGTTCTCCAGAGCAGTGTCCCCCACAGTGATGTCACTCACAGCGATGTCCCACACAGTAGTGCCCCACACCACGATGACTCTCACAGCAGCATCCCACGTAGCAGTGTCCCACACAGTGACATCCCACACAGCTATGTCCCATGCAGCAGTGTCCGCCACAGTGGTGTGCCACAGACCAACGCCCAGAGCAACAGCATTGCACAGCTGTGTCTCCCACAGCAGTGTCCTGCTCAGCAGTGACTCACACAACCATGGCACAGCTGCCCCGGAGCGTCCCTGTCCACCTCCGCACAGCCCAGCAAGACAGGATGACCTGGGGCCACCGGACATGCCTTACTGGTACAGGCACTTCTCATTTCAGGACACATCCCACACCGCCAGGAGCATTTGCTTTTATTATGTTTTCCTTTTATTTTTCTCCTGTCTTTTTTTTTCTTTTCTTTTCTTCTTTTTTTCTAAGAAAAGCTCTGTTTCTAGAACAGACAAAGCGAGCTGTACTTGCAGGTGCACAACAAAAGTGAGATGGATCCCAAATAACTTCCTGAAACACGAAGATTCGGGTTCTGGTTTTCAGTCATCTCCAGCCAGTCTTCAGGATTAATGGAACGTGATCTTTTTAGCCAAAAATCAAATCCCAAAAGCAAGTGGTGATGTGACTGCAAAATTATGCTAGCTTTGCACACTTCCATTTGCAGATATTTAGCTACTAAGGCCAGAGACATCTGGTCTCCCAAGGCTGCATAGAGACAGGAGGTAACAGTCTGTTATATTATCTGCTACATGTGGGTACTTGGATCCCCTGAGACAGCTCGGGCCAGCCAGAGTTTAATTTCTTCGAGCAATCACAACACTGATGTTAAAATGTTATTTAAAGCCCAGAGGTCCGGGTCTGTGCTGCTATCCAGTGTGCCACTAATGAAGTCCCTGGAACTTTGCCAGCCTAAAAGCTGACCCAACGAATGGAGTAAGTAGGGGGAGTTCATGTGGTGGGTGAGAGGAGAGCGGGACTTGCTGCCTACCTTCATAAAAGGGGATGTGTGAGCATGAAGGCCTCTTTATGCTTTCTGTTCTGTTATGGGATTCCTGTGGTTCACCTAAAAGGCAGAATATTAGCAAATTGATGTAGAAACTGCCATTAAGCAGATAAATTGTGTGCAGAAGGCTTATGCTAAAGGAATAATCCAGTAAAATTTGGGTAAGTTTGGAACAGATTAAAGAGCAACTTTCTCTGGTGGATATGTTTATAGAAGAAAAAAAAATGCCAAAAATCTACCTCTGCAGTGGGCTGTTGAAAGAAAACAGAAAAGGAATGAAAAGTGTTAAAAATTCTACTAGCTGCAGTAAAGCAAACTCTTCAATGCAACCAGAAAGAAGAACCTAAATTACAGGAGAGAAAAAACACACTCATTTTGTTCTAGCAAATACCTTACTTTTTGCCCTTTCCAATGTAGTTCCTTGCTATTAGGAGGAGCACTGTAGCTTGTGGGTATGAAGGACAAAAACACAGCAAAGTGTTCTGAGGCAGTGGAGCAGCACTGAAACCCTTTCAGGCAATTCCAGCAAAGTAGGCAGAGATTTCTTTCTTGTTTGACATGAGATGGTCCACAGGAAGCAGATATTGCTCATGCCTTGCTGTTGGTTATCTTTTTGCCACCTTTAACTATGAGGAAAAGCAGTTTTTGGAAAGCTGCTGTAAACAGGATGTGTAGGTAAGCTTAGGGAATGGGCAGAGCCCTTGATCTGTCCTCCTTGTAAGCTGTGGAGGAGCATTTAAAAGGCGTAGAGGCAGTCACTTGTCTGTTCTGCACTTGCCCTTGGTGCCAAAATAATTCTCCTTACTCCCAGAGGTAAGGAGGGATCTCAGAACTGTACTGTAATTCTCTCAAAGCAAGGCACTGCTGCTAGTTACGGGATTTTGAAAACCACACTTTAGCTCAAGTTGCCAGCCATTTTTGTGTTTTTCTGTGATTCCTGCCCTATTTTAGCCTTTGCTACTTAGAAGCAAAGTTCCAAAACTACAACATAACTGCAGCATTGTATGGTAAGAGGGAGCAAGAAACCAAGGCTGTTTTTCAAGTATGTTTTTCAAGTAATTTCTCTAATACATGAATGGTTCGAATGAGCCTCATTCCATTGTTTTCTTACTTCCAAGCAAATTGTTCCCACTGCCTTAAGTGGAATTTTCCTTGGTTTTTAATACCACAAGGACAAAACTGAGCCAAATGAGTTCCAACAGTAAATTAGAAAGAGAACTAGCCTCAGTTATTTACCATGCTTACCAACTCTCTTATTTACCATGGTTATTTATGCTCTCTAGGCAGAATGTAAAGCGCAGCCAGACTCTGTCCATTCCCGTTGAGCACTTCTACCTGTAACATCAGGCAGAAGAGTGACAACACCTGCCACCGGGCAAAGCTGGAGTCTGGGAACAAAATATATGTTTGATAGTAAAATACCTTTCTTTTATTTTTAAAGTTTAACTTACAGCCACAGTGCCTTTGAAGGCCTGATACAGGGATTATTCAGCTCAACTTCAAAGTCCTTTTCAGATATATTATCTGTCAGCCCATAGCATTCCACATGCCCACACCTCCTCACAAGCAAACTCTCCGGAAGGTCCCAACTTGCACAAATGGAGCTCATTTTTGTTTGCTGCTGGGAGGTTAATCTGATGGCAACAAAATGAGAAGACTTTAAAGATCCTGCAGGGCATTTCTTTTTCTTTTAGACCTGTGTTTGCACACAGTTCTTTATTTATTTTACAGAAATGCCCTTCCAAAAGCAACCTGCTTAAATTTTAAATTGGGATGACACAATGAATGATGTGACCACAAAGGCTGGGGGCTGTCTCCATTCTGCTGCAGGATTGTGCTTCCAGGGAACACCAGTCAGCCAGGGCCTGCATGGGGCTTCAGAGGCCTTTGTTCCCATTGTTCTGGAGAAGCAGACATTCTCCTGATAAGAATTAATCCCCACTAAGGTGAATGGCCACATCATGGTGTTAGCATTGCTTAAAGCAATAGCAACATTTCATAGGCAAGAAAAGTGAGGAGCAATTTTTCTTCATTAACAGCCAGTCACTGTAAGAACACTGTAGATGACAGAAAAGAAGGCTTTTGTGGTTTCATAGGCCATGCTGTAACATTTTCAATGACTAGCTTGTGCTGTTGCACACTGAAATGCTTGTAAGAGAGCATGCTATTACCTGGCTGTATTGGAGAAAAGTCATTTGCTGTTGAAACAACCTTTACTTTGCATCCACTTTGCCTTGGAAGCCCTGACAGATGGAGTCCTACCATGAGAGCCACATTTACTCACTACATCTCAATTACAACCATTGATTTTGGTTGGAGTTGGTAACGATGCATGAAATTGCTTGAATTCTAGAGGTTAGTGGGAACAGAGCAGAGCTATCTGTCAGGATATTTTTAGCCAATTTCTAAAGGCCTTCACCCTCCCTGCAAGTTACTGAAGAAATGTCCAAGTATTGGGCTGAATACAGAGCTGCTGTTGAGCAGAAAATGTCAGGCAAATCTGTGTGCTCAGCCTAAGTAGATCAGGGTTGAAAAATATCTCTTTTCTGGATTCTTTTGGAGTCTGCCTTTCACAGGTTCAGGGAGGTGAACTGAAGTACATGAGCCAGCACGGGGATAGGGAGGCAGCCCAAAGCAGAAAGGCAGTGAGAAGCAGGACTGCATCCACCAGCAGTAATTCAATTACACTGGCTTGGCCAGCACCTTTTGTGGTATTTCCCCCTCAGTCTACCAGGCTCCAACTACATCTTTTGTCTGAATAAACAGCATGTGGCTCATCAAGTAATAGTAGCTCAATTCTAAGTATACTGCTGCATGTTAGTTCTTCTTTTATCTTAATCCTAAATGCAGTTATAACATAGAAATGCCATCATGATGTCATTCCAGTTTATGTTTGTCTCGGTGATGTTGAGAATGATATTCCCCATGGATCACTCTAAAGAGAGCACGGTAAGTACCTGGCTATGTTCGACACAGAGCGTCTGCAGCAGAAGCAGTGATGCACGAAGTGATGACGTCGCTGACTCTTGGTTCTGGAAATTCAGCCTGTCCTGGTTCTCCAGGCTCAATGGGACACTTGTGCTCACAAAGGCTTTGCTCAGGTGTGAAGGCATCTACTCATGATGCATGAGGAACAGAGCCGCTTGATTCTCATTTGTTAGCTGCAGAGTTTACCAAATACACATGTTCAGACAGAATAAGAGAAGGTGTCTGTTTAATGTAATCACTCTCCAAAATGAAACTACTACTTACAAAGATTAGCATCCCAAGATATTACTCCACATATTCCTCTGTTTCTCTTGGTATTGAGTTGTTTCATAGCTAGAGACCCCATCTTTCCTGTAGCTGTGACAAAATCAATTACCTCCCATCTTGATGGAAGTATCCTTATTACCATTTTAAAGATAGGAGCCAACAATCCTGAGAGATTACAGCCCCTATCCAGTAGAACTGCTGAGAATTTGCATAACTTGAGACACATAATACCCCACTGGTAGGACTGTTTGCTCCTTTCAAGTTATGGGATTTACTGAACTGGGGCCTCTTGCTTTGCCTGAAGGCTCCCAGCACCGCAGCTTCTCACATCCCAGTCTCCCCTCCCCTCAATGGAGCATGCTGCTCCATCACACCCACAGCAAACAGGAACCTTGATGCTGACCCATTCAGCCGCTTGTGCAGTAGATTAGAAAGCTGAAGAGATGCATAGCTTATCCTCAGATTCATTATTTAAAATCAGGCAAAATTTCTCAGTGACTCCAGATCACATTTGAACTGTTTGCTGGTTTAAACTCTAACCATTGTTAGCATAGTCCAAAACTGAATCTGTTTCTTTCTTTCTCCATTGTCATCTCTAGTAGCAAAGATTCAGCATCTTGGAGCTAGTGAATGATTTTGATGATGGTGCATTTTGCAGGGAGGGATGCAGCTGCCCCTCCTGCAGCTGATGAGCATTGTGTGTTAACAGTGATGAACACCCTCTCCTGTCAATGAAGAAAGCAGGAATAGCAGTGAGTTTACAAAACCAGGCACTGATTTGTTGAGAAATAGAGACATTTTTTTTCTGATCATAATCCCACTTTTAGAAACCTCTGCCAATCTTTCCACTGGTTTAATGAAAAGGTGGATTTTGCTGACTTGAATAATTTGAAAGTAAATGATGATTCTGTTGTACAGGAGCTGGCAGAGGAAGCTGTTTATATAATTCTGGGCTTGCTAATAACCCTCTTCATAGCTAGAAATGGTGCCAGGGAAGCTGCTGGCTATGTAAAAATGCTTTCACATTTCCTTGCCTTTATTGTTTTCTGTCAGAGCTTGTTTTTCTTTTTTAATTAGTACGTGAACTATTTTTAGTGTCTGTAGACAGAAACGTATTGTTCAGGCTAAAATGAGGCCAGGTACCATGAAAATGTATTCAGGAAAAAACATTTGGAGCCAGAGTTATTCTTTGACTGTGTGCAGTGAAAGTTTGCATGCTTAGCCCAATTAGTTACAGCTATGTCGCTTCACTTAAGTCAGGGGAATTGTGTCAGTGTAGAGGGGCCAATTTAGGCTCTCAGGCTGCGGAGTATTTTGAGCCACACACACCTAGCCTGTGCTGCATCTAGAGTATTCTGAATTATTTCAACCATCCAAATACCACGCGTGTCTTGCTCTTGAAGAATAGTGAACAAAGATTTTGAATCAGATGATGAAATTGGTCAAGTTGGATTTTTGATTAGGCAACTCTTTGTAACTCACCTAACCAACCCTCCGGAAAGTACCTGCTCTGTAGGCAGACCATATGCTACCTTGAGTTCTACCCATGTGTGTAGACACACCTGCTTGCACCGTGCAAGGAACAGCTCAGTGAGATTTTGTGAGCCCTGATGCAGCCTGAAGGAAATCAAAGAGGCTTTTCCTTATGATACAGTCTCAGCTGAGAGGTGAGACATGGAGACCTCCTGTATCAATTTCCTGTAGAATTTCTAACCACGCTCAAAGTCTTGGTCCTTTTCTTCATGATTGATGGATGCTCAAAACCCAGTCCCCAACTATACCTCTGTTCTTGTCAGTCATTAAACTCCTCTAAGGTGATGAAGGCTCTGTTACAAGGGGAGAGCTTAACTGTGTGGAAGTTGTATCTATAACGGAGCCTGTGGAAAGAATCCACCAGATACAAAGGACTCTCCCAAAGAACCGAGTGCCTTCTATACTCTGGCTACTGCCTCATTCTTTGATCTCGTCTAAATAAAAAAGAATATATATATAACAAAGAAGACCCCAAAAATGTATGAAGAAAAGTCTCTCCAATATGCACACTTCCTCTGTTTAAAAAAAAAAAAAGAGAGAGACAAATATTAATCATGCTGTTAAACACAGCTGTGGAAGTTCATCCAATACTGTGGTGACAAGTACAGTGGAAGCAGCTGTTCAGAAAAGCAAGACATGTCAAGTTTAGGATCAGTTCTAGCTGACGGTTCCTGATATACTCTTTTCAATAAAAGAACCCAAGTGTATCAGACAAAGGTTTAAAAAAATGTTATTTCCAGTCATTTGCCATCTGTACAATGCAGGCTTTTAACACCTCACAAAATAATTCCCATGCAGACACAAGTCATTCACAGTGAAAGTAGCTCTACTTTGAAGTAGCAGGCATTTTCAACCTTCTTCAAGTTATGGGTCCCTAAATTGTTCTCGCAGATGCACAGACCTTTACAGATATCTCACCATATCTGGCAAAGAAAATTTAACTTTTCTTAATCATCTTACAAATAGTCCATAGAAGAGGCACAGAGGTCACAAGCTGATAACCACTGAAGTGGAGAAACCCTTTCACGTAGAAACGGAACGCTGTTTCGGAGTCTGAAAATAATGGAGAAGTTGCCAGATTCCAGGGTAACCCAAATAGCCATGTTTTGATACATGTATCTTCAGCCCCCCCCAGCCCCAGATCCTGCCAGCAACATAACTACCAAACCTCAGTGCTCCAGCTGGAAAGGGATTGAGCTGGTCTGCAAAGAGAAGAGATGATGTGCAGATCAGCCCCAGTGCTTGGCTCCATTGGAGGTTCAGACTTCTCACTACGGCCTACTCTGGCCTTTCAACAGCACAGGATCTGTCTGTAGCCCTCCTGCAAGTGCCAGAGGCAGAGCCTGTAGGTCCACAAGGGATGAGTACTTCTGTAGGCAAGGGAAGCTCAGAAGTATGGGATTAGTCTAGTCATTAGTACTTCTTGTGTTCGTATCTGTCTTGATAGCAATATCCTTAGACTAAGCTACCACAGAACAACTGCATGTGCACATGGAAGAAAAATGAATCTCATCTTATGTAACAATACTGATTTACTTCAGTGAAAGATCTGCTTCAGTGATTTTACTGGTTTTGCTGTCTATGGAAGATCTAGTCTAGGATGATCCCTCCCTTCCCACTGTAACATCAAAGGCCTCTCTCAGGAGAGTCCCTTCAGGTCAGCATCACTCACCAAGCATGACCTTTTTCTCCTCCTGCCTCCTCTACCTTGCACAAGCACGACCTTTTTCTCCTCCTGCCTCCTCTACCTTGCTCCCTGTGCTCGTGGTGTTGCCAGGCACTGCCCAAGGGCCCTGTGCAGTCCTTGTACTTGGTTCATGGTGCGAGGGTAGAAACAGTCAGCTGAACTTGGGGAACATTTAAGCAGAGACCTGGAATGACTAATTGCCTGGCAAGCTACCCCACACCTCAGCTTTGAACGCTCTCCTTGCAGAGCTAAGCGGCCCCTCTCAGGCTACCAGAAGAGTACACGTGAGCAACCTGAGAGAGAGTTCGTGTTTTCTTAGCACTCACTCACCATCAGGACCATTATGTGCTTCGTTTTCTGGGCTACCAATAAAAGATACTTCCTTATTTGAAGCACTAACTGCAAGTGCAAGTGGAAGTGGTTGTTGCAGAATCAAAAAGGCCCCCTTGCTGCAGATGTAAATATTTTTGAGTGCTTTGCAGTTCCACTTACAGAACCTGGGTATTGTTTAAAGATAAATAATATGATCTTTAAAGAAGAGGTCAATGTCCAGCCTCAGCTGACATCACTCTGCGTGACTGTCATGGAAATATGCTATTTTAGCTTTTGCCACTCAGTGTTTTGACTATTTCATACGCTAAGAAATATTCTGGATTCTTCGTTCTTCATAAAATAGCCTTAAATAAATTTGGGTTTCTTCCTGGTGCTCTTCCTGGTGTGTAATATCTTTATTTCCTGTTCCTTTTTCATAATGAATTTTCAAGTATTATTAAAGAGGATTGGAGATACCTCCTTCCAGCTTATGCATGCACCTGCTGTCAAATTGGTCACATCAAAACTGAACTTCAGTTTTTAAACAAAGCCTTGGCTCAGCTTGCATATAGAGGTAAGCTATCCCATTGATCTTGATTATAATAATAACATAATAAACATATGTTTCAAATTCAGTGTGTGCTTATGTGTTCTGATAAATTAAGACAAACTTACTGTTCTTTCCACTTTTGTCTGAACCTACAGATGAAAGGTGGGCTTGAAAGAAGGTAAGAACCCTGTAAGCACTGAGTTTCTGTTGAAACCTTGCAGTTTGGAAATAAGAAAATTATGGCAAACTAAGTCTAACTTGTTGATAGTTAAATTACATATTTGGAAAAAAAAAAAAAAAGGCTGCACTAAAAATGTGATAACATCATAGCAGAGGTTTGAAAAAGCTAAATCTTTCTATGACCCTTAAGAATTAGTTTGCAGTTTACTGTCACTGCACGGTTGGACGAAGAAAGAGGCAGTGTCTGCACAAGCAATAACATGACTAGGATTCAAGGATTCACACTCTGTTGGGGCAGATGAATAGCTAAGACAGAGCAGCCCTGTGCTAGACAGGAGGCATTTCAGCGTTGCCTGCTGCAGAAGAAGCAGAAAAGACATCTCATCAGCCACTGCCAACAGGAGTGCAGGCTTTTCCTGTTCAGGAAACCCACTTATCTGTGGGCATGAATTTATCTCAATATCTCTGTGTTTAAATGTACATGTTATACATATAGCTGCATAACATTAAAGAGAACATTGATTTTAGGGCTATATTGTTTCTTGGTTTGCTTATATCTTTCTCTTAAATGCCTTCTTTTGCTAACTAGCTTGAAGATTTCAGTACTTTGGCTGTGTTTCTGTCTCTCTGGATTCCCATATTGACATAGTAGCAAAAGCAGAGGTCTGCAGAGCGGAGGCTACCCACAGTTATACCTCTGTATCTGAAACATGTTTATCAATTCCTTGTGCAATTATCTGCAAATGAATTTGATTTTATTTACAGCAATATAGCATTTCTACAACTTTGATGTTGAAATTCTTTACATCAGTTTTTTGTTCAGCTAGAGATATAAGTTATCCACTGAGAGCAAAACTAGATATACCACATTTAGAACATGCAGAGGTTTATGTTTCAGAGAGGACTTTTTTCATGGGATCACATTCTGTGTTTATCTACAATTCGTGAGACTCACAAAACCATCCTTCTTCTGGTCTGAATGTATATCCATGCAGAATGGGCTGTCTTTTTTTACAAAAAAAGTCAGCAATCTAGCTCTCTATCTGCGTGAAGAATGAACTTTTAAAACTTTTAATACACTTTAACCGTCTTATGTATTACAGAGACTCTTTGGTGTGACTTTCAAAGGTCCTGAATACCTACATGAACCAGGCCATCCATTCATAACTATGTTTTCTGCCAGACAACATCAGTCTTGGAGAGATATTTCTATTCACCCGAAGCAGTCAAAAATACTGCTATTGCTCATATGTAAATATATATATACACACACATCTTGAAAGAACGCCTTCAGATTTATAACATTAGGAAAAGTTTTGAGAGCACCAAGTGTTTAATCTGCAAAGGGATTATAGTTATCTTCACAGCATGTGCACATCATTAATGCTAATGGGAACTGCACCTCCAAGACTCGCCTTAAAATGCTGGCTGTAAATAGCATCCCAGTAGGATAATTAAAAGTCTGGTAGGAATACAACAAGTTCCAGCAAACATTTTCTCCCAGGGTAAGTGATGATAGAATTTGGAAAAAAATAATCAGTAGTTTGCCTGAGATGGGTAGTGCATCTGTTTTACGAACAAGCACATGCACAAAAGATTTTTCCAACTTTGGGATAATTTAATTGGTGTATTTTGCTCTGTTGCTCAGCCTTCTTGTTTTTTCTTCGACTCTGTAATTCTACATGACCTGAAGTTCAGTGCTGGGCTGTTTGCAGTCATTATTACATCAGGATTGCCTGTTCTCATTTCTTTCTCTCCCATGCTCCAAACTCCTGGAAAAAAAAAATCTAATCATTAGCAGAATTACTTTTTCATTTCTCATCTATTGCTTCTTAGTCTTAGCAGAAATCCATGTTTCATCACTGGAGTACAATTGCTGGAAGAGACACTCTCTCCTGCCAAGATTAACTGTATTTTCTAGAATTATGGGGGCATCAATACATAAGAACAACAAAACTGATCCATCTCATTTTCTTATTTTGAAAAGATTGGTGATGAGAGCGATTCTAGGGATGAAATGAAAATAATTATCTGATACCTCATGAGGACTAAACTGTTAGAAAGAAATTGTTTACAGTGTCTAGACTTGCAGCATCCCATAAGTTATCCATTTTGAGGTGACAATGTTTGTCCAAGGAGTGCAGTAAGTCATGGGAAAGGTTTTACTGTTGCACTAAAGTTTTGAAGTTTCTAGGTAATATTAAAAACCTTGGCACATTCTCAGCTGTTATAAGATGTTCACACAAATGCTCAGAGCTTACCCAAGAATCTTTGAATCTCCACCACAGATAGCAAGAGATTTCAGACTTAGCCTCCACCCTTTTCCTGTCTTGATCTCTGAGAAAATCCTTCCAGAGTATTCCTGCGTGTGCGTGTTTAAATGTGTGTATGAGACACGTGCCCACAGCGCAGCATGTGAAATAATTCAAACAAAATGGACTTCATTATCTATGAGGAAGAGACTAATTGTGCTGCAAAACATGAAGCTTTAAGCAGGTTTTCTACAGTTTTTCTAGAGAAAAAACTGTTTCTTGAAATGGAGATTTCCAGCCTGGCATGCCTGAAAGACCCTCTACCCTTTTTACTGCAAACATTTGAGAGAAAAAAAAAACAGTTTCCTTGTTGTGCTGTTTGATTTCTTGAACTCTTTGCATGTCAACTCCTGTTCCTTCTCGAAGTGTCTTGGTAAGGGGGTGAACTCTTCCCTTTAAAAAGTTGTCATTTGTCTATAGAACAGGACTTCTCACAAAGAGCAGATGAATCACTTGCGCAACTCCACTGAAACCAATGCCTCTCAGAACTGAATCCAACAAATTGACAAAAATGAGATCCTTCTTCTTTATACATCACAAAATTTAGAAGTAGAAGATGAGTACTGCCCAGCACCGCTCATTAAAAGCAATGGGGTTAAAACTGATCCTTGAATGAGTAGCATAGGGCTTCATGATGCACAGAGACAACACAGAACAAGGCAGACCCCTTTCTGGTAGTGCCCTAAGACGACAGGTGGCATGTTTGTAAATAGACTGAATTATTGGTGGTAAAAACCAACCTGCCAGCAAGCTAACAGCCACAACCCTGTTGCTGGTGCAGCAGGAATGAACATCTGTGAAGACTAGTGCTGTGTTGGAGAGCTTGAAGTCTAACCATAAGCAAGCAAAATGGCTCCCAGAGCATTCTGGCAAGCCGTGTCACACTTTGGGTGGCACTGCAGGATCGCTAATTCCCAGTAGTCTCTCCCAGGCTAGGGAAGACAATGTAAGTGGCCTTTATCTGTCAGTTAATCCAGGTTTACAAGAAGCCTTAAAATAGTTGTACCTGGCTACACAAGCTCTTTGCACAGCCCTCATCACTGTGCTTCAGTGTGAACTACAGAAGTGTTTGCGTACCGTCTTGGCCTCAAGATGACATGATATCAAATAGAAAACAACCTTCATTTTCAAAATGACAGAAGGAAAAACTACAGACACTGTATTACTCTACTGCTTGCAGACCCAGATATCATCCTCCAGCCCTGCACAGTGCCAGTGCTCCCACTGGTACTACCCAGCATGTCACCTGAGTCCTCCCACAGTCCCAGCAACTGTCTTCTCCACACCTCCAGTGCCATCTGCCCCTTCAGGGCCTGCCAAGCACATGTGCAGCCCCTCTTCTTCAGCTGTAACAGTCAGTGTAATCACCTCTTTTCCTGAACTTGATCTCTGGAAAAGAACAGACACACTCTTCACAGTGGAAGTGGTCAAGCACTGGAAGTGGTTGCCCAAAAAGACTGCGGTATCACCGTCATCTTTGGAGATACTTTTAATTATCTGGACAAGACCTCAGGCAAGCTGGTATAAATTTAAACTTGGCCATGCCTTGGGCTGGATGATGCCTGGAGGTCCCATTAGACCAGTATTAATTTATGATTTTAAATACAGCTCTCTTCTTATACAAACTAATGCAATACACCTCCAGTGATAGGAACTGAGCCATATTCCTTTCATATAGTTTGTGAAACACTGAGTGACTTTGACAGTATTCTTTGTTTCAGAGCCACCAGAACTCAAAGCATCAGTGTTTGTATGTTGCTTGGCCTTGCACACTATGCACCAAGTATTTACAGGAGTAAATTGAGATATTTGGATTGCACACTGTTCATTTTGTTTCTTTGCACTGTGTGCTCTGTGAAGAGAAACAGGCAAAATGGTGGGACAGGAGCCTGCTGTACAGTGAAAAAGGATGGAAACTACAGGTACCTAGTGCATATGGAACGGAAATATTGTCATAAATATGACCTTAGTAAATGATTTGTGTTAGAATACATTTTAATTGCTCAATTACTTATCAAGTATGTAATTAGTATAGATGAGGAAAAAATGGCTGTTTTCCTGAAAACAGCATGTCTAAGTGTACTGACCTGGTGTATATTCAGTTGCTCATGTTAAACGGCTGTTGATATATCTGGACTTACATCTCACTTACATGCAGTAGACAGTGAACTTGGACTTCATGGCCCTCATTTACAGCAGCAAAGTGGAAGACATGGTATTCATTAGGTATTTGCCCACACTAATAGATCAATGCTGCACAAGTAGATGAATTATTTGTTGCGCAGAAGAGTTTCATGCTGTATTATAGATAAACTCCTTCCTTAATTTTTCAAGCACTAATTTTTGCTTACTGACAAGGAAAATAGTGGGGAATTTGCATTGTGATATAGAAACTTTAAAATCAATGGCCTTACATTTTCATTAAATGTATGCAACTCTCTGCTACTATAAGTTACAAAACACTGTTGGTAGCTATCTCAGCTTGCTCACTTGGTTGCTAAGTGGAAATCTTGTCTTCAATATTAAAATTCATTTGATTTTAGGCAGGTAAAAGTAAAATAAAGCAAGGACCAAATAAGCACCTTAATCACGTGTAGGTATAAATGAAAATTCAAAGTTTTGCACTATGGTAGTGTGAAGGAACTAATGCTGAGCTAGATGCTGTCATGACTTCCAAAGAGTTCTGTACTGTGGTCACATTCATTTTTAATACAGTAGTGCAAAGCAGACTTAGGGAAGAAACATGAATCGAGCCCTTGGAGTTTCTGCTTAGCACCTGCTGGATTGATTTGCACCTGCAGGAAGAAAAGGTAAAACACTGCCAAATGAGACCTGACAGTTCAGGCACCCTGTTCCTTAAGGCCAGTTTCCACAGGCTGGACGGGTTTCCTAAAGGGCAAGGCAGTACAGTTTGCACCACCCAGGCCTCTCTGGCCTGGACAAACTTGTAATTTCAGGGTTCATCCTCAAGATGAGCTTAAGCTTTTTTAAGGTTTCTGCTGAAAGGGTAGTCCTATCTTTGCACCATTACTACATGCATATTTCTGCTACCAACTGTGTCTAATACTTAGGACAGGCAGAGGTTCAGGTCAGCTTACAGAGTCAGATAAATGCTAATATTTTATTTATTTATTTTATTTATTTATGACCTGATTTAATTGTCAGGTAGCTGTACAGAGAGATCCAGTAGCTCTGATTCTGCATAATTGCCAGTGCTAATGAAAGAGGCATGGTGGGCACGCACAACTGGAGCACGTATGATAGCACAGGCATTTCTCATGGCAACATGACCTTGCATTGGCCTAAGGTATCATCTGTAGAAAGTATTTTGTGGCACCGAATCTGACTTGGCGCTAGCATTGGCATCTTGTCTTAAAGATGCTGAATAGGCAGCTCTATACACTGTCAATTGAGGTGCCATACTTACCCTTTAGCTACAGTATCTTAACTTATTTCATCCTATTAGGTCTGTACCTCTTACCCAATAAACTCATTGTCTTGAATAAATTTCAAAAATTTAATTTAGTTTGCTAAATTCAACCTCTCTTAGGCATTTAATTTGCCTTGCTAAATTTAGCTTATCTAAAATATAAATAAAAGCACAATGTTCAGTGTGACTTTCAAATATTCCACAACAAAGCAAATAGCAGAAATTCATCTTGATAAGGAAGCGGTAAGAAAAATATTTGTCTATGTCAGCGTGCTTCTAAAGAGACAGAATGCAAAGAATATCCAAAATTAAATCGGGTACTAGAGTGCCCTCTCTTCCCTTGAACAAGTCCTTAAGTGAGCACACTATTTTAATGCTGAAGTCAGTGAGAGCTGACTTCGCAATTCGACTTCATTGGAACTATGAGTAGAGTTTTTACAAGATGCTTGTTTTTCATTTCAGGAAAACAGCTGACTGGGCAAGACTGTTTCCTGCTGGTTTATCACTCTTTGCACCAGAAGTATGGTTTTGGCATTTTTCATTTCAGCTTCAGTAGAAATGAAGAACAAGCCTGACTGAGGTGTTGCCAGCTCTCACAATTTCATCACAAGTCTCACTACTTATAATGTTTTTTCTTAAAGCCTCAAGATTCTGGCTGAAAGCTAAAACTTTACTATTTCATAAGAATGTCCTTTTGCATTAAAAACAACCTCTATCCTTTTCACTTGTGGACAAAGTATAAAAAGAGTGAGACAAGAACAGTCTCGGAGCTGAAAAGTCTCAAGTCAGATACAAATAAACAACTTTTTTTTCTTCTTCATGGCTTGTACACCATTTCAAGGATATGAGTATTATATTCCTGTTTTCTTTATGTTTGTGGTTGGCAGCACAGCAAATGTAGGAGGAAAAAACATAAGCATCTTTTATCTGCTTTCAGTGTGACCTATCAAACTGAAAAAAATAAGGCTGGGATTTGCAAAGCTGCCTCCAAGACTTGGACAGCTAATAAAAAAGGAAGGAAATGGTGCAGATAAACGAAATTGCTTTTGTGTCAAGGGAAACAAGATGTTTAAGTAATACCCAAGTTGTTGATATTTTTAGTTTATTTCAACTTAATAGTTTTTAACCATAGGTCATTGAAGTTGGCAGTCTGTGAATACTACAAAGGACTGTTTGGAAACCACCAGCTTTTCAAAAGTTTATCTGTCAAAGATGCTTCATCTGATAGTAAAATTTCCACATGTTGTGAATAATCTGGGAATAACAAATGTAATAATGAAAATAAATAAATAAACATTCCTGCCTTTCCTGTGTAAAATATAGCAATTGATTTGTTAATATTGAAAAAAAAATCTCAGGTGATTTTGTCATACTATGATGTTAACAGAGACAATGTACAGTTCATGTTGTCTTTAGCAATCAGGTTTTAAAAACTGAATTGTGCACAAAACAGGCATGAGCACAAGCCAGAAGGAAAAAAATTGTATTTTGAACATTCTTCATTGTAATTTCCCACCTCAGTATGACTGGTTTATAGATAGACACACAACCGAGAAAATAATAACATTTTATTTCCTGTCTTTAGGGATTCCACCTAAGTCACACAGGACGAAAATCCAAAGAGTGATTTGCTTATCCGTCTCCATTATTGGAACAATTTACATGGTTGTCATGAGATGTATTTTTTCTCTCTCATTTAATTTAAACTAAACAAATACCGAGAAAGGTTAATGACACAGCTATGCAACCAAGCTAAAACTTACTAATCAAAGGCAAATATTTATTTTTTTAATTTATGTATATACAAATTGCAACAAAAATTGAACATCGTCATGGTTCAGAATTATTTAATTCAGGTCTGTAACTCAGTAATAAATGAGATCTGACACATATAGCATGAGCCCAAAAGCAAACTAGTTTATAAAAATGAATTTGTTCGCTTAGAGACTGATGAACTTGATGCTGTTGGTATTTCAGATTTTTAGTCTTCAAAATTGAAAATGTGTGTCACTCAGGTATGATTCTAATTGCTTTGTCATGCCATGGCTTGAATATTTTAAAAACTGATTTTCAAGTCAATCAAATGATCTAGTTCTCTCAAACAGAAAATGGCATCAATTGGCCCTGAATTGGCCCAGCTCTGCCTTCTCCATGGCCCCAGTGTCTGCTTCTCTCTCTGTATTGCTCCCAGCTCCATGCCAGCTCACAGTGCCTTGCAGTGCCATCTCAAGGCCTGATACCACTGCCCAAGAGCATAGACAATCTGTAATGCACCTTGGTGACCTGCCACCTTGAACAGATCACTTGAAACTCGGGGTTTATGGAAACTTTTGTCCAGAATCTGAGAGGAATTTGTTCATTTGTAAATAAAAAACAATGGGACTTTAAGTCAAGCATAAATAGTCTGAGCAGTAGGGAGTGGAGGGGAGCAGCAAGAGGAAAGCTGAATTCAGCCAGACTTTGAGACTGTCCCACTGAGGCCTTCTCCCAGCCTGAAGCTGAAGTCCTGGAAGGAGGTGTCCAGCAGTGAGGCTGGCAGGGCCTTGCTTGCTGAGACCCTGCCTTCTCGACCCCCGGGCAGCCCTCCCCAGGCTGGCAGCAAGCCTCCTCTGCCTCTCCCTCTTCCAGCTAGTTTGGCTCTGTGTAGCAATCCACCAGGGGCAATGGTCCTCAGACGCCGTCCTTTTCCTTGATCCTACTTCTTCCTCTGGCCACATATGTTGCGCAGAAGGGGAGATGCAGGAGGGTGGCAGGGGATTTTCTGTGTGGGAAAGAGTTCTTGGGAAGATGGGAGATGGGGGAAGAAGCCTTGTTCATGCAATTTCTTGAAAATTTTCCCATTTGCAGCATCTGAAACTTCTTCTTGCCCCTATCCTCTCCTGGACCTGTTAGGTCTACCAGCCCAAGAAACAACAAGGACCCAAATCACTGTCCCAGCTCATTCATGTGAGCTCAATAAACCTCTGGTTTTGCTTGCAACACGGACCATGCTTAACCCAGGACAAACATTAGATCTGCAGAACAAAGAGCCGTGTACTGCTGAACGATGATCAGAAGAACCCTCTCCCTTCTGACCAGGGGCTATTTTCAGCTTTGTGTGCAAACAGAGCAATTCAGAACATGTTCACTTTTGGTTTTTATTGTTTTTATAAAGGGAATAAATTGAATTGGATTCCCTCCTATAGGAGGATCAATTGAATCCTCATTTTTAAGCAGTCTGGGGGCTGCAAATTTGGAGCATATATAGAATAAAATTTTGCTTGCTTTTCTAGGAGGATATTATCTTCTGCATCCACAGGCTGAGCATATCTCTGAGATGAATGGGATTTGTCCTTTGTCCTGCTCGGTGTGCAATACCATCCTGTCCAACACAGCCTGTACATTATTTTTATTGAAGATCAAAATGGAATTCATGTAAATAAACTATATCTTATTTAGCGTTCTTGGAATACGTTCTCATGAAAGGAGTAGAGGTTTTCATAACATTTACTAGGAATATTTATTTAAACTTTGGAGGCCTTCAGCACATACAGTTTTACTGTTAACATTTCCCAGACATTATCTGCAGATCACCTACACTAATTCTATCAGTTCACACCATATGTGGTATGATATTGGGGTTTTTACAGGCTGTTGCCCATTTTTATGTATTTTCCTCACTGGTAAAGTAAAGCAATTTCAGTTGTATCGTTGCCTCCACTGTAAGGTTTGTTTTTTTCTTAATTGTTTTGTCCATACAAGGAAATGTTGAAGGCTTTAACTCTGAGACCAAAAATAGAGGGAAAGAAAAAAGGTTGCCAAAGTTGTGACCTACTTTTTCCTTTGCTTCATTTATATTACAATCTTCTTAAATACATGAGAAGAGCTATGCAGCTCTTTTGACTAAGCTCTATAAACCAGATTCAGAAGGCTGTGGAGTTAACTCTAGACTTCCATTACTAGAAAGGAATTTGGAGCTGAGAGTTCATGTTGTATTTAACATAGGCCCTTCATATGAAGAAAAATATCCATTGTGATCCCTGATCATAAAAACAGAAATGGCATTCAAATCAGCTGCAAATGAGATGCCAGACCACCTCTTGGAATATGCTTTCCCATGCCAATAATGTTGCTTTTTCTCTGCAGGATAGCAGTTAACAACTTTTCTTCTACATTTTTCTGGCATATATATGTATTTTGTGCCAAAGTATCCTGGACCCAGGTGATATGCATGAATGTTTTTAGCCTAGAGGCAAATACCTGCCAGAAACAGTGAACGGTTCCTGCAAGGATAAGAAATGGGCAAAGCATTCCCATTGCATTTGATTCTAGCAGTACAGCAGACCTTTAGAAAGAAGTGCTCACTCCAGCTACATATAGCAGTGGCCCACTTTCTTCTCACCAGATTCCTGCAGGTTTTCCGTAGCTCAACTGCTTCCCAGAGCAGGAGCAGATGTCTTCTTTCTCCTCAAAATATGTCAATTTCTGTATTGCACTGCCAGTAGCAGAAGGTTTGCCCTAATATCTGGAAAATCAATTTGCAAAGTTGAAAACTGTCAAAAAAACTTCTTAATTTAATGTTGAAAATGTCAAGGAATTACTGAGCATTTTCCAACTGAGCTGCAGCTCTGAATTAGCTTTTATGGGGCAGTCCTTGGCCAGGCTGAAGCTGACATAATTACAAGACTATGGCCAAAGATGTTAGCAAATGATTTTTGTTGTTATAAGTTCTTGAATGTTTTGCATTGCATTTAGTTTTATTTTTTATTTTTATTTTTTTCTTTTTCTTTCTTTCTTTCTTTCTTTTTTTTTTTTTGAAATAAGAAGTGGGCAAAAGTCTTTCAATATTAAATGTTGCAACTTGTTTGTCCAACATTATACAGTTAACACAAATAAGTGAGGAGAATGTTTCTGACAACTCCAAGGTACATATTGGTAAGGCAGATTTAAAAAATCACCATAAAAATTTAGGAGATGCATCAATGCAGACTGCTGAAAGAGAGGGTGAGCTAGCCAGATTTGCAAGGAAGCAGAACTTACATAACCTTCCCATCTCATATTTTTTTAATTCATTTAACAAAGATGTAGAGATTTTACATCTATTTGAAAAAAAGGATAGAGAAGTATGCTTGACACAGAGAGAGAAATCTTTAATACATTTGGTTCCTGTAAGAAAATCAGAAGATGTCTGGAAAGACAAAAGTGGTTCCTCTATGAAGGAAAAGCAGTTTTAACAGAGCTATGTTTCTGCTCTGTGACGCCACATCCATTTGACCAATGCTCTCTGCTGCTTGTTGTTGAGTCAAACACAAAGCAGATCGTGAAGCAGCTGATTATATTGCAGCAAGAAGTGGAGACTGAGTACAAGAAGGGATGTAGTACACAAATCCATAGGAAACTAGACTTTGTTCAGCTATTCATGAAATAATTATTTTTTGCAATATATTAGGCTGAGACAAAGCAGTTTGAATTGAGCAGGAAGAGAAAAAGCTGTAAGATATGGAAGATATTGAAATGTGTTTGGATTTTTACTTTTGTTGTTATTGCTCAGAGAAACATTTTTGAAGGCACTAAAAAATATATATTTGGTTGGATGGAGAGGAAAGGTAACTTGACAAAGTCACAAAAACTGAACAGTCTATGAGTTTAGCATGCTTTATAAACAAATGTCACCCTTAAAAAGGATTGGGCTGAGAGCTGGACACACCAGGAAAGATGAAGTTAGCCCCTAAGATCTCAGTGACTGTTTATGTGCTTATGTAGTTGATGGTTATTGTTCATTTCTTTTTCTCAGTCTTACAGAACTGCAGCAGAGAGCATGTCTGCACAATTGTTTGAGGACAGCCATGAGCTCACACGGCCTACTGACTGAAAACTATGTGGCTGTGCTAAACACACCCCTAAGCCAGTACTAAAATGCCCTGCCTGTCGGCTGGAGTTCAGTACCACGATAACACAACCATGAGATTCATGCCCAATGAGAGTCCAGGGAAAAAGAACTCATGTTTATTTGCAAAAAGCTCTATAGACAGCAGTAGCTACAGGTAGGTATTGGCACAGTTATAGAAACAAACCATCAATTTTAGCATACTTGATGAAATTCTGGTTACCATTTAGCAAATATAAAACAGGTTGTAATTGTTACAGTTCCACTGGCAAAAGGTCTGAAAGAACCAGAACAAAAGGAGTTTGACCAAGAAGAGGGATGTATGCACAAAGCTGAGTTAATTGAATGCATTAACAGGCACCAACAGTTCTTAACATTAGTAGTCTTATCTTAAGTAAGTAATATCATTACAAGGGGAAGAGCCTCTTTCATTCTTATTGGCCAAAACTACTTGCAGGAACAAACATGCACAATGAGTCTCTGCAGTCCTCTGGTGTCAGCTGCCCACCTCTCTGTCTGGTGTCTAACCAAGTCACTGGGGAGTGGAGCCAGGTTGCTGTCCAGAGCACTTGGAAGCTCCTTAGATATTCATGTGGGGAACAACCACAAATGTGCATGGTCTTTCAGGTTACAATCTGTGGTCTTTGAAGATTTACCCGTCTTTACCCATCTTTTAATTCAGTGGCATTGCTCTTTCATGGTCTTATCAATGGCATCGCTTTTTCTTGATCCTGTTAGCAACATCAATCTTGTGTAAGCCCAGTTGTCTCCTGACACTGTACCTCTTCTCTTGTGCTGAGGATTGGACAAGCTGGTCCTTCACAAGATCACTGTTCTTCAGCCAGATCCCACAGACAGTATCTCTTTAATACCATACACAAACACCCCCTGTGCCTTCTGGAAGCACAGCACACATACATTTTTATTAATCATACAGTGGTTCTAACAAGCCAATCTATTTGCAGGGAGCTACAGTATTGCTTAGGCAAGAAATAAGGATTGAGTCATGAAAGTTCCTCTGATAGCATACTACTTCTTCAATGAGAATCTGTCCAGTTTTTTCTTAATAAGCACGGGTACTTAAAACTTCATTAAATCATGTCATACCATATGAAGTATTAGGGTGTACATTATATACACTGGAAAGAGGGAATAGCTTGTTTAAAAGCCAAAAATATATGAACCCAATTCTGATTTATTTATATGAGTTTTGCTATGTTCATCAATAGGAACTGGCTGGATCCTAAGCCACTACTGGAGGTATCCTGCAATTTTGAACATTTCTCTGCAGACTGCTGAAGTCATTTTTTTCTACATTTTCACCACTTTTTTAATTTAGTTACATCCTCTGTGATTTTGGTAGATACTGACAGTGGTCCCCCAGTCCCTCTGAGGGTTTGTATCCCATCTGGGTGGAACTAGAGGATGTTTTTAATAAGATTATATAGCAATTTTTATAAGAGCATACCTTTTTATTACACAATACCATTCAGTCAAAGAATTCTTTAATAACTTAAACTGAAAAGCTCAGGGAAATAAGACTTCCTTCTTCAAAATATTTCTAGTGAGCAGGCTGTAGCCTAAAGAAATACGAATCAACACAGTGCCACAGCACTCTGTGAGAACCTGTCTTGTGGTCTTCGAGTGCAGTTCACATGCATAAATTTGGTAGATAAAAAAACTTCTCAGAATGCATTTTTGCCACTTATTAATGAATACAGAAGAAGTGGTAAACATAAAAGTTCCTATATCATGAGACCATCATGGCCCTTGAGCACGGGAAGGCATGAACTTCAGCCAGAGGGCTGGTCCCTGAGTGAGTGATTACTTCATGCCAATGAAGCTCCTTTGGCCTTTCCTTTGCAGGGGAGCGTTTGCACTTTGACAGTGAAAAGTAAAGGGAGGTGTCGGCATTTTAAAGTGGTTAATTCTTTGTCGCTCATCATATTATGCAGTGAACCTAATATCCATAGAAGATACCCAGCAGTCCATCAGAGTGCTCCCTCCCTTCAGGCATGCTGTCTATACTTTAAAAAAAAAAAAAAAGTGATTCTTCTGACAGCCAGGATTTTTGTGTCAGACATCAGGTGGGTATACTCACACACCACCCTTCAGAGTCACCTGGCAGAGGGCTGAGAAAGTTAGGTGGGTCCTCATTAGAAGGTAGAGGTAAGGAGCTCATTTTGTGACTAACCTCTTCTGTTTCCATGCAGGTACAGGAACAGTGTAACTGTGTAACTATCTCCTCAAGCCTTTTGAGAATTTGTTTTGCTCGAGCCAATTCTGAAGTCCATAGTGGCTATATTGCTGCAGTGACTTCATTTGTCATGAAACTAATCTTTGTCCAGGACACTCTCTGGAAACTTGACTTTTGGAAAAGTGAGTAAAACAGAAGTATTTGTTAGTTTAATTAGGATAATTGGATCACAGCCTAATATGATTACGTCTTCACAGGATCACAGAACAAGAGAATAGCTGAGTTTGGAAGGGACCTCTGGAGGTCTCTGGCCTAACCTCTGCTAAAGCAGGGACACTCAGAGCAGGGTGCCCAAGCCCAATGTACAGGCTGCTCTGAAGATCTCTGAAGCGGAGACTCCACAGCCTCGCTGGGCAACCTGTGTCAGTTCTTGGTCACCGTCACAGTAAAGTGCTTCCTAATGTTCAGAGGGAACCTCCTGTGTTCCAGTTTGTGTCCATTGCCTCTTGTCCTGTCACTGGGCACCACTGAACAGAACCTGGCTCCATCTTCTTTTCACCCTCCCTTCAGGTATTTACACACAGGTCCCCCTGGGCCTCCTCTTCTCCAGGCTGAACAGTCCCAGCTCTCTCAGCCTTTCCTCACAAGAGATGTGCTCCAGTCCCATCATCATCTTCATGGCCCTTGGATGGACTGTTTCCAAATATGTGCAGGTCTCTCTTGTACTGGGGGCCCAGAACTGGACACAACACTCCAGGTGCAGCCTCACTTGCGCTGAGTAGAGGGAAAGGATCACCTCTCCTCACCTGCTGGTGATACTTTGCCTAATGCAGCCTCATATAACATTAGCCTTCTCAGCAACAAAGGCACATTGCTGACTCATGACTTGGTGTCCACCAGGACTCAAAGGTCCTTTCCTGCAGAGCTGCCTTCCAGCTGGGTGGCCCCATCATGCATTGGTGCCTGGAATAAGTCTTACTGGTTCTCCTTCCAGTATTCAGTAAACAATGGTGTTAAAAGTAATTTTTCAAGTGCCTTTCATCTCAGCCTTTTGAGTATAGTTCTGTGTAAATACTTAAGTCTTCCTCTCTGAGGTTTTTGTCAGATGGGACATAAACCAGACGGTAGGACTTCAAGTCTTTAACTGACTGTTCCATAGTGGAATGAAAAGCCCTTGGGAAAATTGTTCAACGTAGAAAAAAAACTTGAGTGACTCCATCACATATTGTCCTTTCATTTTCCTTTGAAAAATAATAGAGTCATAATAATATGTCCTGAAACATTTTCACTGCCTATTATCAGTTATATGCACAAGAAGTTTCCAAGTTTCCAGCTTGAGCTCTACACACTATTTTGAATTGAATGTCAATTTGCAATTGTCTTCTGCTCAGGAATGAATTTCCCTGATGTCAGTGACAGAAATAAGTACACGCTGTTTGTGAGAATAACTGCTCCACAGCAGCATCATATGCAATGTGGTCATCTGCTCTTCCTCTCCCATCATTTGTTTGAGTCATGTTTACACGAATGATACCCATTTGTATTTCATATTATTCAATTAGGCCAAAAATGACATCACCTATCATCAGATATATTTCATATTCTTATTTCTAAACATCAGTATTGATCCAGTTTTCATAATCAGATTCAATAACACTCAAAGATGTTCTTGATTCAAAGTGCTTGTTTTTTTCACTGCTGCAATAAAACATAGTTGAGAAATGTATTTAGAGAGAACTGAACTGTTGATCAGTAAAGATTTTGTGATCTCTTTCTGACATTCAGAATCCAGTTCTTTCCTTCTTGGTAACACTGTGAAAAAGTTAATTCTTTCCAGAAAATAAATCAAAGAGAAGTTTTACATCCAGGATAGGTGGAGTTTCTACCCAGGGCTGAGCCTATTCAAAGATATAAGTAGAAAGAAATTTTCTGGAGAGCTGGGCTAAAGAGGTTACTTCGACGGGAAAAATTTATTCCACAAATTTATTCTCTTCTTTCTCAATGTGGATTTTGCATAAACAGCTGGTTTATTTTCTTTTTGTGTTAATTATACAGGCACCTTTATATCTGTCATTTGCTATAGAAATGATGACATTTGAATTGACTCCTTTAAATGTCACCAGTAAGACAAATGCCCAGGTACTGCTGTGAATTCTCAGCTTGTTAATGTCGTTTTTAAGACTACTTCTACAGTCAATGTTCATGGAAAATGAGTTTTATTCTTGAGAGGGTGTAAGTCAACAATAAAATGCAACTGTTACTGGAAAACGCCAGGCTGTGCTATAATGGCTTCTGATTGTCCTGTGGTTCTTCCAAAGGAGGCAGGAAACTTTGTGTTTGAACAAACCATCAAATGAAAGATGGAAAACAAAAATTATTCAGTGTTTGGGGGATGAACCTATAAGAGAAAGCTATGCATTGATAGGTAGTTGCTGCATGAATGCTTGCCCTCTAGATTCTTAGGAAAAAAGAATCCTAATTAAATGCAATTCAACATTTCTCCTTTCTAAAGCAGCTATTAAGGAAGATTGTTCCCAAAAGAAAAATATATATATATCTTGTGTTTCGTTTTACTAAACCTCACTGAAAATTGAAAATTTCAAGAAATTAGAGAAAATGCGCACTGGGGGAGGCATTCAGGTGTCTTCCTGCAGAGTCAGGAAGAGGTGCAGACCCTGTATGGAGCCTTCCTGAGCAACAGTCTGACTTAAACAGTACGAATTCCTGCAAGTTCTGTCTCTGTCCACTAGGTAGAGAAACAGTGCAATGTAATTTGCTGCATACTGATTGGTAGTCATGTGCTATGTAGGCTGCTCATTTGTTTCAGAGTGATGGTTGTCTATCTGAGTTGGACATTGGCCCATAAAAACCTGTGTTACGATAACAGGAGCTTTCCATTGCTAGTCTAATCCTCACCACAGATTAGCTGTGTTGCTGTTCCATTCCACAGATATTTGTTTTGGTGGGATGGATAAACACAATTCTTGTCAGATCTGGCAGGCCACACCTCTGGTTTCTGCATCCTGCAGTACAGAAACATAGTATTATTACTATTAATGCTGCTGCCATTTCATTTGCTATAACTATACCATAACCCAGTATAAAAGAACATCCACTGCACGCCCAATAGTACACAAATTGCGTAAAAGTAGCATAATCTGTATGGGAATTCCTCTTCTTTATATATGCATAAAGAGTTATGCAGTAGGACCTTACAAATTCCAAGAACTTTGAGGATTAAAATGATGTTTGATGATCAAATAAAGCTTAAATATAATCACAGGCAATGAGTAGACTCCAATTTCTTCCCTCTACTGCAATAATATGCATAATATATCCCAGCATCCCTGTAAGCAAGGAAACGTTATGCATAGGAGATATAATGAATTGCAGTCATCATGTGTCATACAAGTGAAAAATCCAAATGTAAAACCTTTGGATTAGCTCCTGTTGTTACAGAATGGTATACACTCATCTGAACTGTGTCGATTGTGTGTCTAAAGAACACCCAAAAGCCAAAAGCTAAATGCTGAACACCTGGATAAAAGATTTGATTCACGCCTAATGATCTGGACTTCAAATTATTGAGTCTGCGCCAACCACAAATTAGAAATGCTGAATTTGCCAGGTTTCTTCCAGACCCAACCCAAGTAGTACCAACTGCACAAGAACTGAAGAACCAGCAGGATTTTCACCACCTGGGGGCAGAAGCTTCACCCATCAATTAATCATGGGTTTACTTGAATTTGAACTTCGAAATATAACTATTATGACTGGATTGTGCTCGCCTTTCCCTGACCTCCACATTTCAACATACACTGAACTCTGTTACAATCTGAAAAAAATTGAACCAGTTACTCTTCTTTCTCCCTGCTTTATGGTATCTGATTTTTGCATCTAAGCACTTGAAAGCAACACTAAACATAGCCACCTATCTACCTGGGTTGCTGCAAAAGCCTACAAAATCACATCTGGTTTCTTTCAGTGACGCTCAATTCTATCTCCACTGGGATTCAGGTGAAGCTTCACTAAACAGTGGCTCAGGCTGAAAGGGGCTCAGCTGTGAAGTTTCCATCTGATGGTGATTTATTTCTTTGCACCATCTGGTGGATTTTTGGACTAAGTGCAA
This sequence comes from Penelope pileata, assembly GCA_013396635.1. Taxonomy (NCBI): domain Eukaryota; kingdom Metazoa; phylum Chordata; class Aves; order Galliformes; family Cracidae; genus Penelope; species Penelope pileata. Next base: position 24,000 of record WBMW01000714.1, on the reverse strand, counting down.
CAGTTCCCAAGATTGCCTCACTCTGTGTTGTAGTGTGGTGGTTGAGATGTATCTTGCAAATGATCTTGGGATAATGCAGAAGATAGTACCTGTCATCACAACAGTTTATAATTCAGAGTGACATAAATCCCTCTGGTATGACAGAAATCCTGCTTTTTGCTTCAGGTTGCTACTCCATCATCCTGATCACAGGCCTCTTCACAAATGCATGTGGAGAGTAAAAAATGAAATCTGACAAAACTGTATTTATAAGAGGAAAAATAATTCAGTCAAGGCTTAACAAGTGCTTTAATCAGGATATTCTATAAAGCCTGCCAGAGGTATGTGCCAGCTGAAAGCAACTTTTGACCCTGATTTTTGGCTTCATTGACTCTTGGCACTCAAACAACATGCTGGCTCAGCGCTCTAATGAAGCCGACCAATTGGATCAGATTGTATTTAAGTGTTTTTGGAGGAGGACAGCCATCATCATTAGATGATTAAAAAATCTTAGGCTCAGAAGTAGTGTAACAAATGCATGTCGAACTAATTGACTGTAGAGCACAGGTCAAGGAATAGCGTAAGGAACAGAGGGGAAAAAATGTAGAAAGACATATACTTCCCCATGGGAATGCATGACATTGTAGAACAAGTCATGTCTTCACTCTCTGCTTATGAATCCTGGAGTTGGTGACTGCGGTGAAATGGTTTAATGTCTCAGCTGCTGAAAACAGCAAATCAGAGTGGATTTGATTAGACAAGTTCTGCAAACTCTGCCAGATGCTGAATGTTGCTCAGTAAAGACCTGGACTAACTCCACCAAAGCCAATGGAGAAATTAGGAGCTAACAGAGTTCCTTCAGCCCAGATTCATGTCCTTCCTGTGCTTTATGTTATATTGAAACAGCAAGATATCATGCCTCAATGGTTTGGAAAACTTTCTTTTTGTCGCTATAAAGTATTTCTGTACACTCTGGTGGTCTCTGGAGATGTGGGAATGGGCCACAAAACTAATTGGACCTGTCCTTAGAGAATGATCCCTAGAGGGAATATTCCCTGAAGGGCAGAGTTGTCAGGATGGTGGCCAATGACTGGTGTCCCTCATACAAGAGCTTGGGGAATAGCATCAGTGGAAATCAGACTGAGTTAGTGAAGCTGTTAGCCTGCTGTGACCATGACAAACAACACCTCTGGACAGCCCAAAGCTGTGGAAAAATTCAGAACAGGCTGAACGCCCTCCATTTCTCCCTGTCCTCTGCTCTCCTTTCCATACGCGCATCCACCTTTCCACAGTAAGCAAAGGCTTGCCCTCCCTTCCTCCCAGATCAATTGCATCTTTGCCAAGCCTTTTCCCCACCTGGACATCTATGAGAAGGACCTCACACGATCAGGTTACTCTCTCACATGAAGGATTTTCCAGTAAGACACACCCTTTTTGAACTACTTGGGACACGATAGAGGCTTTTCAGAAAGTATTTCCCCTTTCTCTGCTTCTGACTTGGAAAGTTGTACTTTCTCTGCCTTGCCAGGCACTGAGCCCTGCTCTATGGAAAATGCTGTATAGATACAGCCTATTGGAAGAAATATTCAAACTGCAGAAAAAGTTGATACATACGCTGGAAAACAGGGTTGTGTTTTAAATAAAGATCTTAGTGGTATTTCTTCTGATCCGTCAGATGTCTCTCTATTTAGTACTGGAATTCTTACCTAAGAAAATCTACCCCTGAACTCACTTTCATTAAAAATGCAGATTGGCCCTACTATTCCTAAAACAGTAATGTGTTTTTCTAGTTTTTGAATTTGTTGGTGTTTTTTGTTCTGTTTTGCTTTTTTGAACTTATAAAGGCCCATCTCTTTTTAGCTTTATTTTTAAGTTGATCCAACATACAGATGCAGGGCATTATATGCCATGAATCCATCTTTAAAACACCTTTGCTCACATTTAGATTTGTGAGTGCTCAACTTCAAAAACAGATTTATTTATCAAGCTTGCATCTACATCTGAATTCACAGTAAGGGTTTGGCTCTGATAAGAGTACAGTCTTGCCTACACTGAGAAGGACTTTCTTTGATCTGTTATAAACTGATCAAGGCTTAATAGTCATCTAAGAAAATCTTGGTTCATAACTCATTTTTACAGCTATCTGATTTCCTTTCATTTGTTTTGGGTTTGTCTTGGGTATGAGGCCTCTGAAACAATTTTAAACTTTTCCACAAAACACTGAATGTAAAATCTTCCATGAAGCAATCCAGTTTCTGTGTTATCGTGATTAATCAGACTGTGATTCTCCAGCAAGGCCATCCGAAGGCCACAGCAATTAAGAAGCCTGCATCCTTTTGTGGTTCCTGTTTCTTGTTTGTTTTTATATACTCCCAGTAACTACCAAGTCATTTCAGTTTAATCGCTGTAGCTCTTTAGTACCGTTCCCTCCACCTCCAAAAAGGAATTCTTCATGAACTTTTTGTCCCTATGTGCTAATCTGTTTTCGTGACCTGAATAGCGTTTATCCCTTGGTCATAAATGAAATCTGTATTTCATCACATTCATCACTCTGTTCGTGCTACAGCCAAATAGCTGCACTCCTACAGCTTCAAATGATGGCACAGAAGAGAATTGTTAGACATGCACATTCCAGCTATTCCACATCTGCCAGGTCTGTTGTGGGCAAAAATGAGGAAACCAGAGCCAAAAAACAACCCTGCTTTGTGTGTATGTTTTATTTTAAACCATTCTGAAGCCAAGAATGTGAAGATCAACCAAATGCTGACATGCTAGTAATATTTTGTTTTACACAGATCTATAAATATACTTATCACTGTTTAAACTAAGACTGAATATAGTGTAGTCATAAGAAACACACATGTTCTAGAGGACAGATAGAAATAATTATATGAAACAAAGACTGGAAACACTTTCTTTTTCTGGGTGGGGTTAGATTTCCTATAAAACTTGATTGGGGAAAATCTTCCATTCCTAGTGCAGGTGAGTTTAATGGAAGTTTTCTCTAGGATAAGGCCCAAAAATAAATATATTATTTGTGCCTTTAGTTTTCAACTTTCCTGCAAATTTATTTCATTCTGGAACTGCCTCTAAGCTGTCCATAGCTATGAATAGCAAACCTATTTTCAGCAACCCTAAATTCACTACATAGGTGCATCTACACTGGGAAAAAAATAAAAAGTAGGCTCCCATAAATCAAAAAAAAGAAAATGTTCAAAAGGAAGATGAAATTGCCTCAGCCTGTGATCAGACGTGATTAATCTAGTCTGCTCTGCTGTCTCTGACAAAGACCAGCACCAGATACAAGGCTAAAATGAATACTGGTATGGATGGATACAGCAGGATGGGGAATAACAGGACAGAAATGTAGTAAGTTATCTACTGTATGGACAGTATGTACATATTCACTTTCTGAACTTTCCGTACACTGAAGATGAAGGAGAAGGAAAAGGCAGACTTAACTGACTGCTTTTGGTGAAGGTGAAGAGAAACAGAGAAAAAGAGCAGTGGTAACAGAGTTGTAAGCAAGGAGAGGAAAGAACTCTGGTTTTCTGTCTTGGAAGGGACCAGGCAGGCAGGAGTGGTGTTCAGCTCATCCAGTGTGAAGTGTGAGAACCCCACAACAGTTTTGCTGGATCTAGTCCTACCCAGGAAAGAAAATGTATTTGGGGAAGGCAACAGAATAGGTCACAGGCAGACTGACAAGTGAGAACACTTGTTGGTTAAGTGGAAGATGTTAGATGGAACCAGGTTTTAAGTGGAAGAATTAAAGGTGGAAGGTCAATTGCTGAAAATGGCCACAGTGAAATCTTTTACAGACCTTGGACTTCAAAGGGCAGCATTTTACAGAGCCAGGAAACTGGCAGGAAGGATCTCCTGGAAGGGAATTATGAAGGGGAAAAGAAATAGCACTTAGCAAATTACACTGAAGAACAAATTATGCCAGAGGAGAGATTAGAAATGTATTTATCTTTACTAAGGAAAATCATATTCACAAAATCATACTCTTTATTTTTCATTTGTTAGGAAATAAAAGCAAATAAATTCACAAATAATTCATTAAATTTAGTAAATTATGAACCTACCAACATCCAAATTGTGAAATAGGCCAAGAATAAATGAAATTAAAAAATTAACAATAACTGAAAAAAAAAATCAGAAAAGTTCAGAATCTAGGACTGGCTAAAAGGTAGATTTTGGTAATCTAAGGGTATAACTTGTGGCATGATCAGTAGAAGTTAAGCCAGCTTTGTTGTGAGATAGATATAATTCATAACCGCTAATAGTGCAGTTGACAGAAAATAACTGTTCCATCAATTGACTAAAATGGAGACTAAAGGCTGCTAAATGATGTTTTGTCAGAGAACTGCCATTCCACCAGCAAGTGTCATCTGAGATTTGTCAAATTTTAGAGGATTGCATGCCCCCGGATCAATGACTGAGGAGCATTTCTGTTTGAGAAAAAGAAAATTCTGGAAGTAACAGAGGGTTTCTAGGCTGAAGAGCTCTGAACTGAGAATGGTGCCTCTGGCTGGTAGGGTACATCCCAGTGTGAGGACATCTTCCTGAGCCCCAGTTGTAGACATGCAGCAGGAGATGTATTTGGAGCTTTCTTTACTCACACAGCACAAGTGGCTGGTTAAGTACACACCAGGCTGCTCACAAGCGTGGCAAGAAGCAACCAGTTGTTAGTGTCAGAGAGCTAAAAAAAACCCTCTTCTTGCTCTGAGGAAGAGGCAGTGGACCAGGGGAAGCATCCAGCTACCCATATCTGACTTGTGCCTTGGCAGTTGGACCACACTGGTTTTGCATATGGTCTGTAAAATGAGAAAACCTTAAAATGGATATTGATGAAGTGCGATTTCACCCTTAAAATGCATCTGAATTCACTGCATCAGCCCAGGCAAATGCCAAAAACATGAGGGAGCTGCAGGAGTATCACATAATCTGTGCAGTGCATAAACTGAAAGTTAAATAGACCTCACAGTATGAACGTAGAGACTATGCTGATACAGCATGAGAAAGGCTCGGAATACAAGTTAGACACAGAGATAATTCCTGCAGGAACCAGAACAAATGTGGTATCTAGAGAAATTGCAGGCCTGTGCAAAAACCATCTTCACCACCACTTAATGGCATTAGCTGGGGGATATTGGCTTCATCACTTCATAGATAGACATTAGTAAGCTAACAACCAACCTGTGTACTTTCTGCATGTTTGAACTGCTCAGTCCATGGAAATTTGGCTTCTTTGTATCATTCTATTTACTCTTGTGGCCCCAGCAAAAAAAGGTGGTTGGGAGGGAATGAGCAGCTTTTTTATTTTATTTTTTGCCTTGCTTGTTTTGCCAAGACAGGATCAGAATAATCACCAGTTTTTCTTGTTGTTTTCTGCCAGCATGTTGAAAGATGGGCATGTTATCAGGCTGATAAGTTTTCTGAAGAATTCTAGAGGGTTTATCTGAACCAAATGTAAATACTAAGCAAGGAAACTCTCATCTTTTTTGTGTTCAGTGTGGTTACAGAAATCATTAAGGCAAGTACGGCTTGGACTGAGATCTGTAACATTTTTTTCTGTGTTCATCAGAGATCACTAAGTAACTTGAGAAAAGTTCTTTGTATGCTAATAAACAGAAACAAAAATTAAGACCAAGTCTTTTCCTATGTCATTCCAAAGTGACACAATTTAACTCCCTTTGAGGTTTGTCCTTCTCTTGGAAGTTATATTAGAATTTAGAAATTGTCATTAGATTGACAGACTGGTGTGTTGAAACTGGTGGGATTATTACTGGTGCTTTATGCTCTCTGGAGCATGACCGCTACACTTATTTGGTTCTCAGTTAAATGTTCGTGTGGATAATTCCACTGCAGTCTTCCAAGGAGAAGTTCAAATAGATCAGGATTTATGCTCTTTTTGATTCCTGAACTCTTTACTCTGTTTGTAAAACACCTGATGTTTATTAAGTGCTTGCTGTTCGTGGGCATCTTATCTTTTTCATGCAACAACATCTATCTACTCCTTATCAAAATCTGTGTAGATCTAAGCAAATTAAGCCTGAGAATATATCACTGTGACAGACAAATACAGAGTTAACAAAAAAGTGCTATCTCAGACTTTATTTGCAATTAATAATTAACGTGCATAACACTGCAATCCCCATACTCCCACTGGCAGGCTGCTACTTATCAGAGCATTTTCAGGGCAATCATTGAAAGGTGTGTAACAGCTTACAAACATGAAAATGGGTCTGCAAGTCTTCAGTACAGTGTGTACACCACAGAGTCGTATGCCAAATCTTGTTGCCTTTTATTCAGAACAAGCTAGATCCACTACATGACTGCTACTTTGAAAACTTCTTTTACTTATTTATTTATTTATAGGAAGAATAAGCAATTTTTTTCCTCAGGTGTTGAGGGTAGCTCAGGCATGTCTACAGCATATGTGGCTAACAATTGGGTAGCACATGTCAATAACTCAGGCCAGTGTGGAACTGGCAGGAGAAACAGCTTTCTGTGGAAATAAATTTACTGCAATTCCCTTTGATGTCTGAAACCACCCGTGCATAAAAGTTGTGCCAGAAATCTGACCTAATGTGTTACAATGTACATATTCTGACACTGAATAATGTTGGCTACATCCTTAGTGAGCAAAAGAGGTTTAATTTCTTCCACAGTCAGCTTGTTTCATTTCATATATCTGGCTCTTTAGCAGATAATTCACATTAACTACTCAAAACTAAAAGAAAACTGAAAAGGAACGTGTGAGCATCTCTTCTTGTGAGCAGAAGTAATGTGATTGCCCTCCCTCTTAGTAGACTTAGAATCATAGAATTACAGAATGGCTTGGGGTTGGAAGGGACCTCAAAGATCATCTGGTTTCAACCCCCCTGCCATAGACAGGGACACCTCCCACTGGATCAGGCTGCCCACAGCCCCATCTGACCTGGCCTTGAACGCCTCCACGGATGGGGCATCCACAGCCTCTCTGGACAGCAAGGCCTTGTGGAGCATAAGAGAGGCTGGCCAATGCTATAGCTCTATTTACACCTTTTCTTACAGATTCTTTACCACCTACTACACCACATACTTTGACTTCAGTCGTACATTGGAACAGAAACACCAGATTAGCCACATGGTCACATTTTCAGCACGCTTCAGCCTGAAAAAATCTTGCAACGTCTACAATTTTTTAAATTTTCTTATGCATATAACAGTACCTTGTTTGTATCATTGGTGTGCTGTTTCTCCCCACTGATTTCAGTAATGAGGAGGTACTGAAATCTTAATTTTACCTTCTGTGTGTTAATAGGTTAACACGAACAAGTTATGAACTCAGGCACAGATCTGTTATTAGCATTTAAATGTATGATGGACTATCACAGGACGTAAGACAGGAATAATATGCTTAACGTGTCATTCACATTAGAGCCTTGGTGGCACAGAAAGCTACAGTGTTCACCAGAAATTTCAAACTTTTCAAGCATCTAGAAATGTGCCTTATTCTGCCAAGTACTGAACATTTGTCTTTCAGAAAAGCTGTTTAACAGGTTTCTAAAAGTTGAAATAAAGCATACTACCTCTTCCCCTAAGCTGCTGAGAGAGATAGCAAGTTGTCAGTGTGTTATGTTTCAGATGAACGAAGGTTTAACTCTGCTTTTTTACAGTGTGGGTAACAAAGACATCTTTCCTTACTAATGGAGAAGTTGTTCTTTGCCTCCCACAAGCTATTGCTGCTGTTTCTTATAAATACAAGCTATTGGACTTGATTTTAAAAGATATTAAGCAAATAAGTCTCATGCTGACTTCAGTGGGAACTCTGAGTTCTCAGTATATCAGGTCCTGCTCATTAGTCTCCTACTTTGTTCTCTGGTTACACAGACCGGTGTTTTCTTTCCATGAAGTTTCTTTACCCTTTAATGTCTCACTCTGAAGACTTTTCTTCCTCCAGCTGAATGCTAATAACCTACAGCTTTTGAGGACATTCTTTATCTCAGCAGCTAGCTACTCCTTACTAGCTCTTCACCTGAAAGGTAGATGATAGGTATTATTATCTCCAGTTTTAATAAAAGAAAACTCGTGACCTGTGGACAAATGGGAAAGGGTTCCTCCTTCTTCTTATAAACCTTTCTTTGTAATCTCCCTCTTCATACTGATGATTATATAAGGTTCCTCTTAAAACTGGAACTGGTTCTTTCTCACTAAAATTAGTTGCTAAATGAAGAGCAACAGGGAGAAGATTGCCGTTATGTTAGTGGGAAGACTGCTGTACTGACTAGAGAACCTAGCAATTAGTGAAAATTAATCTTGACAATTACAGTGGTAGAACTAACTCTAAGAAGCTTGTAGGTTTAAGGCACATTGCAAACTGTAAACTGACATTAAAATCTTCTAAACCTGTTATTTCCTTGCTTTTAAATATATTTCCTAAGTGATTTTTAGAATATCTTTGGAAACAAAATCATTCCTTGCAGTTCTTGTGCAACCTTCTCAAAAAGCCTGACTAACAGAACCATGGGAATCCATCCACATTTTTGAAGTGTAGAATATAACTCATGCTGCGTATATTGCACTGTACACTGAGACTGCAATTGCTAGGTAGAATGGCATCAAGGCCACTGAAAGCATATATTTACAGAACAAAACTCTTAGAACACTTAATGACAATGAAAATGTCTTTATTTTGGACTTTCATACAACATCTATTTCTGTCACTAGTTCAACATTTATCTTATACACTCCTATTCTGGATAACTGTCCTGCTTGAACCCATAGGCCTCCCAGGGATAGCCTTGGATGGCTGAATCTGAATATCTGGGCAGTATCTCTAGCAATTTTGCTTCTCTGTTTCATGAGAGAGAATCCAGCTTTATTAGATTTTTTCCCTATTTAATATGCTGGGTATGCGCATGGTTTGATGTGCAGCATAATATTTGTTTGGTTTTATTTCCCCTCTGTGACATATAAAATCTAATATGCAAGCCTTTTTCTTTTGTTGCTATGGCAGAAAGATTCTTGAAACACTTAGTGATAGAAAATAATTTTTAAAAAAATGGAGTGGCATCTCACTTCTATTTTTGGCAAGTTTGTTCACATGTGTTTACAAAGCCAGAGCTCTTTAGTTCTCTAAGCTAGGAGTTCCACAGTGAAATGAAGCCAACCTCATAAAGGTCAGTTACTCCAGAGTCTAAATTCTTATGCTAAATGCATTATCGTTCAAAAGCAACTTGTAAGGATCATTTACTGGGAAGGCATGCCTTCCTAATAATTTCCAAATAAAGCATTACCTGCTTGCCACAATGAGGCAACATGTAGGGACCATGCTTTACAGGCCATCATTTCAACCCTGCAGTTGTTCGGTACTCCAGAACCCCTTTCACATACTTTTCAAGAAATTTGCTTGCCCAGCTCCATCTGAAGTTCAGACATTTTTCCAAGTGTCACCATTACAGAAATTTATACTGACATTTATACTGCTTGCTGGTTCTAGGTTTCAGGGGGTGCACCACAGGCCTGTGGTATCAAACCAATAAAGCAGAAAATCACAAAATAATGGTTCTGGGAAAATCTTGTTAGGAATTATACCATTTTGGTGGCATTTTCTGGTTATGCAGTGTTTTAACCTCAGATGATTAATTTTGGTTTGCAATGGCATTTGATAACTAAGTGTTGGAGGAAGGGAAATCTTAAATCTTATTGTCTTGTCCCCTATATATACTACCTTTGCCTTCCATTTTCCTGTTTCTTGGCCTAATTTCCCATCTTGCCCCATAGACCACCACATTCTTCTGCAATATCTGTTCTACCATGACCGTGCTTTAGTCAGCCCAAGCTGTCCATGCTCTGCATCCATCACCTCACGCTGTCCCCAGAACACGCTCACCTGTCACTTGCGCCCCTTGGGGACTAGAAACATGAAGAGATAACAGGTGTGACAGGGAATGTGAGCAGGGGGTGCTGAGGAAAAGCTGTAGAAAGAGCAAATCCTTTTGATGCAGTGAGGTCATTCTGTTCTCTCTATGCTTTCTGGTCTTACGACTTCACACAGGACTCTTCTTGATCTCTCCAAATAAAGAAAAAGAGTAATTCAATTGGAGCTTTTCAAAACAGTTGTAATTTACCAAGTGACAATAAAAGTACCAATGATCAGATATCAGTCCTACTTCCCAGAAAAGAACATGCATGAATGTTCCATCTCAGACGAGGATTAGTATACCTATAGAAAATTAGTATACGTGTAGGAAACGAAAGTTTGGGGTAAGGTGAACATATTATAGTCAACAGCCTTTTTGCTAAGCAGACACAAACAGTGGTAGCTCGCTGTGACAACCATAGAGGAGATAGGAGCTGTTTGGTCCTTTGTATATTTTCCTGACAACCTGTGTAATGACCAGCTATTCTGTCATAAATGCTTTTAAAACATGTCTGATCTGTGCTGAACACTGGACTGCAGATATTATCCTCATGTCTGTTTTTATCCCCAAGTACTGAAACTGCTCCTGCAGTATTAATCTGAAATCATGCAGTAAGGAAACAGAATTATGAGAAGATCTTACAGGTTATAAAAGAGGATTTTCTAGCACCTGAGCATGAGTCAAAAATGTATGGGCACTAAACTGATCCAAAAAGAGCAATGAAGCATTGTGGGGCCTTGTTGCAGTCACATTATTTACTTACACATGGTGAAAAATTGCTCACGCCATTTAGCTGTAGGTATCAAATTTATGCTCTCCTGCAGGCTCAGTGGCTTCCATGATTCAGACAACTGAACTAGACATTTAAATTTTAATGTTGTAAGCAGCACCAAGGTAGCCAGGTAACTTCTACTTCTTACTACACTCATACTTCTGGAATGATTTTTTTCACACTTTCAGGAGATTGCGAAAGCAGTAGATAAGCATTTGAAAAACTCATCCTTGATGAATCTGCTGTCAACGGACTTGACAGCTCCTCGTGCAAAAGCAAAAGTTGTGTCAGAAATTTCCCAACAAGCATATACCTCAGGTCATAAAGTATACCTGCCTGGGGTAGCTTGAAAGCATATCAGAGATCTAAGCGTTTTTTTCTTACTTGAGTTCGAAGAAATAAAATGAGCTTACATTTTTGCTAAAAGTAAATTTTAACTAATGACTTGTTTCATGGTTTTGCGAGAAGTAACCAGATTCAATATTATACTGTATAGGTATGTGTTTGGGTTTTTTTCCCCACAATCCTAGCTGCTAACAGAGTCATGTAAGAGGTTTTTTTACATGGACAAGATCTTGCAGCAGATGACTTCTGAAACTAGGATCCAAGAAGTGGACAAGCAGAATTTGATATCTCTTCTAGGAATTTCTGATGCCAGGAAAAAATAATGTCCTTTTTAATGTAAAAATAGTTTTTATGGAGACATCACTGATATCATACAAATATTTTCATGGGAAAATAATGAATTCACAATATTTTGCTGAAATATTAACTGAGGAAACAATGTAATTACATGTTGTAATGAGAACCTGTTTTCTATTATTTTTCTCAGACTTTTCTCCATGTCCGAATTGTGAACAATGGCTCTGCTACAGCACGCATATCAGAGCAGAACAGCAAGTTAAAGACTAGGACAATAACAGGTAGTCATGCACACAAAAAAATGTGTTTCAGTAGCTTGTGAATTAGGAGATATTAGTTGGAATTTCAGATCTCATTCTGGAAAGATCATTTTGTAACAGTGGGCACATCATTTCGTCTACGTGCAGTATGCTAAAAATCTCTTAGCTATCTGAGAATGGGAAGACAATGACAAATAAGAAAGATTACTGGGCCTGTTAAAAATTTATAACCTGTCCTCTAATAAGATTCCCCAGAACAACAGAATATATCACCCCAAAGGTGCTTCTAACAACATCCAACTTTCACTTAAACACCATTACAGCAGACCCAATTTCATCCCACAGCAGTTCTAAATCTTGGCTTGCAGCTTCTGTAAAGGAAAGTACATTTTGGCCTCTTCTCCTTCCTACCTCCTTTGTGAAATGTACCTCTTGTTGAGGGGTTGCAGCACTTTGTTCCTCTTTCGCAAAAGGAGAGAGGAAAAAAGTGGTTAGCATAGAATGCCTTGGCTAAATGCAGCTGTACTTAGAAATCTAGAATACCTTAAGGTAAGTGATAAATTGAAGTAACTGGAAATTCAGCCTGTTAGAGGAATGTGAAACATGACAGTGGTGTAAAGCATGCTGTACAACAACCTGGAAGGCCAAGATAGCGTGGCTATCATATATACAATTAGAAATCCAGTAAGTTAGAGAGAAAGGACAGTTATTAGTTACTGGGAGCAGAATCTTAAGGAAAGCAAACCTCAAAATCTGTTGGCGGAGTGCAGAAGCTGGTGATGAGTTCACTTGTATAAGCTAATGTTTAAATTTTTAAAAATATTATTGAGGGTAGTGTTTTATTTTGATATTTAAAGGTGTTTTTCTCCATTTTTTTTTATTACCTTTTGCATTTCAGAATCATATGCCAAAAAAATTGTATTTCAAATTAGGAGAAGACTGTTAGCATTGTTATTGGTTTGTATTACAATTTAGTGTTATTAAAGTGTCCCACCTTGATGTGTGGAAAGGAGAATTGTGTAAGTTCATTGCTGTCACAGGTTTTCAGTTCAGGGAAATATTGGAGTAGGTTATTTGCTTCATGTTCTTTCTGGGTCCTCTCCTCTTCCTGCAATCAGCTTTTCAAAACATGGTGATATAATTCCAGAAATTTAGAGAGGTGTTTATAGCAGACAGCTTGCAATTTTTTGCACTATGTCCTTCGGGAGGAGGTTGTGGTGTCATGTTACAGTTGAACAATGTGATGGCGAGCTGTTGCCAAACACAGCAGAATCACTACTATTTACCCTCCATCTGCACTGCAGTTCCTCCTCTGGCCCTAGCAGCTAGCTCCCCATGTTTCACTTGCACCCCACATAGTGTCTGTGTGGCTTCAGCAGTAGACTACTTAGGCAGACCTTGACACAGGAAGCTAAATCTACTTCTTCCCTGAAGGGAGTTCTCTTGGATCGGTTCACCCATGGTTGCACATTTGCTGGATCCAAAACACAGTAGTGATTTTTGGTTGGTTGGATGTTTTTGGGTTTTTTTGATGTTGTTTTTGTTGGTAGTGTGGGGTTTTTTTGTTTTTGTTTTGTTTTGCTTTTAATACCATGGTAAAGTTGAATTTTTGAGGAGGTAGAATCTTTATTTCTTTTACTTCTATGTGCATTTCTCCATTTCCAAGAACATTCCCATATTAATGTTGCAAATGGCATTTTGTCTGTTACAGCATTTTTGAAAATAAAACAAGAAGGGAACACAATTCATATTAAAACTTAGAGGACAATGCTGCATGTTTTCCTGTCATCACTTGTTTCTCCTCTGTAACTTTTTTAGACTGCGATGAAATACATGCCTCATTAAAAGATTTGAGAACTCTCACTGACTTTTATATACATCAGAAATGTACATTCCTAACTGCTTTGTTTTGCGGATCCTTGGTGTTACAATTGGTTCAGGCAGACGTGGAATTTAAAAAGACAGAAGGTCACTCCCAAGTGACCTGATGTCTCTGGCCACAAGAACTCCGTGTTACTGCGTACGTGGGTCAGAGGCAAAACTTTCTGCAGTATAGATAGCGTGAATATAAAAGCAGGATTTGTTCCTATCAAAACTGGCACAGATCATTCAGAGAGATGTGGCTGATCCAGATGGTACCTGCAGTTTAGGCAGGCACATGTTGTTGACAATCACACCTGACATCTTCAAAAGTCCACCTCACAAATACAAGATGTCATGACAGCCTTGGTAATGGAGACCAGATCTCTTTATAGCTGACAGAAACATTTGTTTGCATTCCACTGGGTGATTCTGTTTCCCATCACAAAGAGCTTAAAGAATCTCTTGACATTATGAGTTTTTTAATAGCTTTTCTTTATATTAACTTAAACAATTTTCCATTAACATGCCAGTGTTCTAACTATTTGTTTAATGTCTGGGGGTGATGTAAAATCACCTTAATGGCTGTTTTATCACCATTTTCTATGCTGGTCTAGTCTTTCCCCAATATATATCTGAAGTAATCCTATCTGTCAGCATCCTCTGTTCTTGTTGGAGTAGTATACTGGCATTGCAATAAAAACAATATAAAGCACACACAGTCAGCCTCATACAAGTTCTTACTCATAAAGAATACAAAACCGATATCCAGAAGATTTCAGGATGTGTTTCAGGGTAAGTTTTCAAAGAACAACGGGTTTTGTGAATAATTTTAGCTAGTTTTGAAAGTTTTCTATCATTCTCTGCTGAAACTACAGAGATCTTTCTTTGAAAACTCACATTTTATTTTTGATAATTGCACCAGCGTCTCAGGGTTTTTAATGACAATCTTTACTGACAGGATAGAACTCTTCATCATTAAATAAAGTTTTTATGGGAAAGGCTGCTGTGGTTCTGAGTCAATGTAGGTCATTCACACTCATGGTAATCATATACTCAATCATACTTCATTTGGTTTTATGGAATATAAATGACTTATCCGGATAGTACAGAGGTGTACATAAATGCAGTAAGTTGTACAAGGAAACTTATTCAAATTTATTTTTTTCATTTAAAATGTCAAATTCCCCTCTTGCTTGAACAGTCAATAGACATTATCATAAACCATAAAATCAGTCACCCATCTGTGTTGACAGTCTTGTGTAATTGTGATCCACAAATCTTTTGATTTCCTGAGAAAATTTAGCCATTGAAAAAAATTCAGAGGGATAGCAAAACAATCAAATGTGGGGGGCTTCAAGAAGCTATTTGGGTGTCTATTAGTTGCTGATGTTCTTACTATTGTGTGTCATGAAACAGTTTCTGCCCATCCACTGCATTTATTGGTACTACGATGTATCACATTTGGAGTAGATACACATAGACACACTTTTATTTCAAGAGGTTAGGGGGCAAGTAAACATGGATTTGCTGGAGATGGATTCAGGGGTAGAACACTGGTCCTTCAGAAACTTCCCACACCTTTTTCTTCCCTTTACATTTTAGTGAAATACATTGTTTTGGAGGAAAAAATCACCACACTTAAACATAGTCTGGGGAGAACTGTGTTTTGAGAAGCCCTAGTCTAACATATCCACACATGTAGGTGATACACGTCCTTTTCAAAAAAAAAAAAAAATACTTTTAAGGCTTACGCATATCCATTCTATTTTATTTTTTAATTTCACATTTGAAACAGCAGATTGTTTTCATCTTGGGCATCTAAAGAGCAAAAATACCATCAGCTTCTCTTTTGTGATCATAGGCATCCGACCAAGAAGACTACCACTTTTCCTTGGAGAGCCACTGGAGGAATGCATTGTGAAACACACAAAGGATAGAGCAAGGGAAATGGCTACACTGTCATTTTGTGGACTGGAGCGTGGTTGACTTTTAAAGAAACCTTCTTTTTCACCCCAAAAACGTGGTGAAAAGCACTGAGTGCTCTGCTTTTCCAAATGCATTTCTTGGCATTAAAGGGCCTTTCAATACGAATTTTGCTTTTCTCTTGCCAGAGCCTTCTCTGCCTGCCCGTGAGGCTCCATGTGGGCTGGCTGGTCACTTGCCTTGAGCCGCAGTGTCACTGTTCACTGCTGAAAGCTGTCATATTCTGCCACCTCAGTGCTCCTTTCATTGCTCCTGGATCACTCCCTGAGTAGCCAAAACAGGCCAGTTTAGCAGAAAGCTACCACTTTACATCAACTTTGCTCATGTTTTGATAAAAATAAGGTAGACAGTGCTTGCACAGAAGCTCTGTGCAGAGGAGCAATGCATTTGGCATTAAATTAGTGGCCAAAAGGCGCATTTGTCTCTTGAACATTCTAAGACTTCAGTGACTGAGTGCTATTTTTAAAAGTTTCACATAACTATCTTAACATTATAAGACCATCACATGAAAGGCTTATTTCTCAAAATGACATGCCTCTCATTTTAAATCTATAGAAGGAGTTTAATAGGAGTTAGTTCATTAATGCTCTTAAACATATCCAAGGTCTTAAGTATGGTGTGATGCTGATGCTTCATATGTGTCTCTGTGAATATTCCTTTTAAGCAGAATATGCTCCAGCTTTTTGCTTGAGGCAGAATGAGGAGAGTGTTGCAATACTTAGAGACTTCAGAGCTGTCAAGCCATCCCATCTTTTTTCCTTTTTTCAGACAAAAAAAAAAAAATCTAGTGATCTGCTCTCCAACATGGTACACTATATAAACTAAGAATATATAGATACAATGTATATACATGCATGTCAGTTTTTTACAGATCAAGTGCGGCATTAATGATACTACTTTGCTATCTCTCATAACTCCTTGTAGGTGCATTCTCAGCTATTTTTATGTCCAGAGGATGGCAAGCTAAATGTATAGTTATATTATCATTTTACTCCTGAGTGATGTTTATAGAATAGCAGTTACAGTGTATACATAATTCTGAAAATATGTTTCTATGGAGCCAGTGAAGAGATGAAAAAAGATTACCTTTCCCTTCCAAAACAGAACAAATCCCACTGTATGTCCTAATGTCTAATTTCCAGTGTAAATTAACATTCAGTGTCACCCAACCTATCTTCCTGAGCTTGGCTTTTCATGTCACTAAACAGCTCTGTTATATCTAGAGAAGCCACTGGTAGACGTGCAGACAAATTGTCAAAATTGGACTGCTTGCTGTGAATGTAGTTTTGCTGTTGCAGTAGTATTTTTTCTCTTTGTTATTACAGACATTTTGCATGAGAAAGTGTTTTGCTGGAATAGCATATCCTTTATAGGAAGCTACTGTACAGTCATCCTGACAAAAGAACACAAGATAGACCTGGCCTCAGAATAAGTCATGGAGCATGCTCAGTACTTCTTTTTTCAAAACTTTAGGAAACAAAGGTCTTCTCTTAATAAGCTCCATAAGCTCTGTGAATGTTAGCAATGTTTTTGCTGAATGAATGATTTGTGGAAAAAAAGTTTCTGCCTTGACTGGGAGAGAACAACTATGTCTGTGGACACCTGTTTGTAGGACTTTACAGGCTTGCTGCCCATTCACGCACACACATCAGGGCTGGTGAACGTGCTGGCCTTTCTCACAGTCTTCACAAAACCTCTCCTCCTTACCTGCTTGTTTTAAGCATGAGGTAATCTAACGTTGACTTCCTCTTCGGTGTTCCCAATGAAACAATAGCACAGTTTGCACTTCAAAGCTATTCTTTGTGATAAACATGATCAGGGAGGGATAACTAAGTGTGTGACTTTATAAGTCATCCATTCTGTCTTTGATGGAAAGGGAGGAGTGCTGAAAAACAGAATGGCCACATGCTTTCTTCATAACAGTAGAGGAAATAAAAACCTAGTCCTCTCGTATCACTTTCTGAAAGCCTACTTGTTGCAGATGGAAACAACTACGCTACACTCATAAGAGAAGCTAAAATATGTGTTGATGTTATGTGGATACAATGTAGTGATTTAACAAAGCTTAATTGTAAATAAAGCAGCAACTTAGCAAGGTTTGAGATGTCTGGATACACTTGATTATTTAACGCGTAGAGGGTAAGGTAAGCACTCTCATCTAGGAGACCCTCCCATAGAGTCATGAGGTACAGAATGGATGCCTTTGTTTTCTAAACTGCTTGAACCATAGAGATAAGGAGCCTAGGTGTGGCTGGATCCACTCCTAGTCCCAGACTTTGTCAACAGTTTACATCTAGGGGATTATATGTGCACAATCAACCTAAGACATTATCTAAGCAAAGCTAACAGTTTACAATCAATCTAAAACGTGATCTTAGTGAAGCTAACAAAGCCTAAAACAAAGTATTAGTCACTTACTGAGGATCTGTATCAGCAAGGAATCTTGACATCAAGGTGTAAGGGATCTCTGCACAGGCATAACTTTGAGAGGTATCTCTGCCCAAGGAGAAAGCCAGCCAGCCATGCAGCCAGTTGCCACGCTCCAGGGGATCTTGGGCTGCTCCCTATTTAAGGGGTAAGATGATTGGCTCATAGGCATATGTTGCTTTTTAGGCACATGCTCAATGGCTCCTCAGCTGTTGAACCAGGAGTCTGCTATCAGTTCTTTCAGCCCCCCCAGTTCAAGACAGATTAGTGATCATTAATCCAGCTAAGCAAGAGTGTTATCAGTACTGTTGCTCATTGTCTTCCTGTGCAAGGCCTTGTGTGCAAGGCCAGGCCAAAGGAGGAAGATAGAAGAAAGAAAGAAGGGGTAGGTGGGGGGAGCACACTGTCACTCTACTTTCTGCAGAGGAAGTGGATCTGTGATGGGAGAAAAGTATCCTGGTATTTTGGCACTGAGAGGACTATACGTATGCGTAATTGAGGAGCAGAGATGAAAAACTGGAGGTAAGTAATTTGTAGTAAGGCATATAATAACATTATGTTACATAATATATGAATGGAATATTAGATATCAGAATGTTTCAGGTAACTGAGGATAAACTTCCAGAGAGAGATAGGAAGTAGTTTTTTGTGAGTTTAACTCTCTAGACAGGCTCACTGGGGTCAGAGGAGCACCAGCTAATCTCCCTTCTGCTCTACTGTATGTCTGCATCCTAGTAGCTGGAAAACTTTGGAAAGGGTAGGATGAGAAAAGAATCTGTAGAAAACATAGTAGAATTGATTGCTGTGAGGAAAGGAGAGCTCCTACAAAAACAACAGTGCCCATGTGCTTTTGTTATTGCTGTGGGGATCCTTTTTTTTTTGCTGGTACAAGACATTCTGTAGAAAATTCTGTCATCTTTGGTTTGGCTTTAAAACTCTGTTTTGCAACACAGAAATCCATGAGGTTTGCTGAGCTGTAATTTCCCAGTCTGGAATTTAAGAAGGAAGTTGGTTGCAACTTTAAAGGCTTAAGAAGCCATGCTGAACATCATGCTATATCCTTCATCTTCTAAATACCCCATCAGAAAAATAAGTGGAATTAAGCCTATTCTAACAGAGAAAGTTGGTGCGACTGTTTCTGGTTTATGGCACGGACACATCTTAATGAAGCACTTGGCCAAAAATGTTGGGGAGATTTCTAAATGACGATGATTTAATTGGCACCAGGCTTAGCACTGGCTTAGAGATCCAGTACGTACCTGAGAGATAGAGTGCTGCACAGGGGTGAAATCCATAATAAGAAAGGAAGGGGATTCCATATAGGAAATTCTTGTGTTGACATGAGCACAGGAGGAAACAATGGAGTTCCATGGAAGAGCTCCAGGCATCACTCTTCGTACTTTGTGTTTAAGTACAATGCTAACATGTTATATTGATTTTAAGACCATACATCCAAGAAAAATAACGAAATTTCTAGATTGTACTCACTTCCAGAAGAAGAACCCTGCCACAAACTTGATAAGAAAGGTATGTATAATATTTGTGGTTTTAAAAGTCTCTCTAAATTTAGTTGACACCTTATTTAAAACAGAATTATATAATAACTGCAATAGCCATTGATTGGTAATATGGTTTCTAATAATTAAATATGTTCATTTAAGTGATGTTATTTTTAATAAACTGTGAAAATGCACTTTTGTGTGAATTTCTTCTAAGAAGCTAAAGAATCAATACTGTGAAATTCACTTTGAACGTAACTTAATGTATAAAAGAGAAGGCTCAAATGCATAAATATAAATTTCCTTTTTAAAATAGTTTGTGTTATCACTGAGATTTTCCACTTGTCTCTTCATAAGAACTGTAATACCAAGCTTCAGTATTAGATCAGTCATTCTTTAAAAGAACAAAAGATAATTCCAGGTGATATCAATAAGAAATAATTATTTTGCAAAAGATTTTGTATGACGTAATAAAAAGTTCTTGTTTGGTGGCTTTACCTGTTTGTTAGTTAACTACATTTCACAGATCCTTTAACTGGAGCCCCATTTGAATATCCAAAATAGCTTCATTAGAATGTGAAACTCTGTATGAGGAAATAAATAAAAAATTACAAAAGAAAAAAAAGTATGGGCAAGCTAACCAGAAAAAACAAGTTCTTCAAAATATTACTCCATGAACATAGTTTTTTGCCACTGAAATCCCAAAATGACCTTCCTACTCAGTATGATACTCAGCAATTTTTTCCTTAAAACTCTACCAATGTAATTCATAAATATCACAGTTTGGTGATACATATTTTATATCCATATAGATATATAAAGCTGCACCATATTCAATCCAGTCTGCTTCTGGCAGATTGAACTTCAACAAAATGTTCATTTAGATGTCATTAGGAAGTCTTAATTAACATGAAGTTTTTTTTTTCTAGCATCAGTTTGACTCCTTCATGTAATAAAGGGTATAGATTGCACTGCCTATGTCTACAGCTCTGAGTATTGTAATAGTTTCCTCATATCGTGTTACACTTTGGTAACTTTACTCTGTAATAGCTTTATATTTGTTTAGGTATATAGTTTTTTCATGAGTTTTATTTCTGACTTTTAAACATCAGAGAAATCCTTTTTCCTCTCCTCTCCCCTAGCACATTTTCTTCTTTAATTTAAACTTCCACTGGGTGGCATAGTTTCTCCCATATAAAAACCCAGTAAATATGGCTCTCCGCTGAACTATGTGGTTCTCTAGTATGCTTGGAACTTTGAGCTTCCCTACCTCTTGCATAGCTATGGTTATTGCATTGGTGGCACAGATGCTAAGAGAATGCTCCCTCTGGAGTATGTTTCTGCTGTCTGTTTATGGCAGTCTACAGTCTGTGACATAAGTTTTTCAAGACTGCTAGAAGAAGAATTGCAAAGTGCAATGTTTTCTCCTTTTCTATCCCAGGTATCTGGGGAAACCAGCATAACTTGACATAAACTTAACTGTGTAAGAGAGCTTGTATTTTACAAAGCTTCCTATTGAGAAGAGAGTAGTGATGAAAATAGCAACAAAGAAATTGTGGAGGAAAAAAGAAAATCTAACAACTGTCCTGTACAAGGATCAGGCAATAGACATTCAACTCTCTTTCTAATAGCTCCGTATCACAGGCACACAAAGCTGTTATAGATCATGATAAAAGAAGCTTGCATCCATGTTGGAAGAAATCTCAAAGGAGGAGTAAAAAGACTTTGTCACCAAAAAGGAAAAAAAAAAAAGAAAAAAGAAAGAAAGACTATGCACAAAAAATAACTTATATTGAACTAAGGGGGTAAGAAGAATCTCCTGCCTTGAATTGTCTGTAGAACTTGAAACTGAAGGTTGCAAATGTATCTGTCTCTTCAATAGATTAACCCTCTGTGATTAAAACTAGCTTTTGTGAATATTCCTGAAATAATTGTTAAACACTGATTCTAATTATATTCCTAACTTTCTATAGAATAACCCGGCAATCTCCTTGACATGAAGTTCGTGCTCAGGTGCAAAAATGTTGGTGAGAGGGAGCTGAAATTTATAAGTCTTCTGTTACTGTCAGCCAGTGCAGTGTGCTGTCGTGGGACACAAACCATCCTAGACCTCTTCTACAGCCACCAATTGTTTAAATGTTGTTCAAGTGTCAAATGTTACTCTGAATTTATCAATGAAAATTAATAAAATGATACTTGTGCACAACTGGGAATATGATATTTCTTGTTTTGCTTCCAAGGCTTTGGGTGTATGTCATGCTAAACTCTTTTAATGTATAAAAAGATAATTCCTGGCATGTTTTCGCCATGTGTTTAACATCTATAAGCTAATTTGTAATTATTAATTATTAATTTCTCCATGCTTTCCGGTTCATAGTGGTAAGTTCCTCCCAGAATAATATTTCTGCTGCCTCACGCAGATCTAATATAAGGACAACTGTCTAGTTCTCAAAAATAAATGAGAGGTAAACATTCAGACCATGGAAAAAATAACCACTTCATTTACATACAGCACCATTCAGCTTGAAAATCAGGATGAATTCAATTTTAATTTGAATATGCTTCCTAACTGATGCACTCTTTCAATTGTTGCTGTTTATGGTTCAGGGTCTTATTTCAGATGAGATGAGCAGAAAAGAAATGAGCCTCTCTTAAATGCTCCATGTCTGTGCATATCTGCTTTAAAAATGAAGTATTACTTAAATGCTGCACACTGATGTCAAACAAGCTCTTCATTGCCAAATAGTTGGTCTTTGATCTGAAAGCTTCTTAAGAAAGATTCTATTTAGTGAATAACTTCTTTATTGATCACCTACAATTAAACAAAAGATGTGACAGGATTTGCAGAAAAATACTATGATCTGCAAACCAACTTCTCAAAATGTGATAGTTGCCTTGAGAGCCATTCAGACTTTAAAAGTACTGCCAAATGTTTCACCCTAAATTTAGCTATTTTGGGAAGATAGCTCTTCCATCTTTTTTAATACACTGTGCAAAAATGTGAAGAAATAAATATGCCAAGTTCCACCACATGGATGGCAACCTTTGGAAGGGAAAAAAAAAAACAAGTTTCATTGTGATTTCTGTAGCATTCTGTAGGAGCTGCAGGTGCTTGTCAGTCTTAAAATTCAGACAAATCTATATAACAAATCAGTGGATGGTAAATATTTGCTAAGCATTTTTAGTGAATGAATAATTTAGACATGTGGTGGTATTTCTGAGGATAGTAAATGCTGATTGTATCTTAGAACCCAGAAATTGAGGTGACACAAAGAATATGAAAAGCATAGTGAATTAGTCCAATTCTCATTCACATATGTTATTATAGCGGTATAAGATTAGAAAATGAGATCCCTCCACAAAATAGGTATATGGACACAAAATGAAATATTTATTTTGTGGAATGTGCATCTGAAGGACGTCTCAAAGTTGGGAAGTCTACAGGGTGAATTTTTAAAGTGACTTGATAATATGCTGGTTAAAAAGATCTGCAGTTTGTTAATCTTATGTTAGGGAGATAAATCTTTGCTTCTCCCATAAGAACTAGAAGTCAACTACTATCAAAAGAAGCAAGTATGGTGAAAAAATCTTTAGGTTTTGCCAAACATAGAGACAGATTTTGCTTGCTGAGTAGTTGTTCTTCTGTGAAATTAGAAAACATAAATGTACATAGGTTGCTCTGAAAGCAATGCCTCCTATTTTTTTTTCACGCAAACGACAACAGATACAAAGAGCACAACAACACTGTTCAACAGAGCACATTCTCAACTATGCAACACTATTTTTCTGCTTAGTCACCACCACTAGCTGTGCATTTTCACCAGCGACAATCAAGAGCCTGCATGCCACACTAGTAAAAATCTGCACCAGCAGAGGTGACGCACTGTTTCACAGCTGCTATGATGGCGTTGTTACTAGGAAAATGTTGCCCACACAGTCCATCTTTCATCAGCCCAAGCAGATGGAAGTCAGAAGTCATCAAATCGAAACTATACAGTGGGTGTAGTAGGACAGTCCAGCCAAGATTGGCAATGTGCTCCATGGTCTTCAAACTGGGCCTGGTGTTATCACATTGCAAGTGAAAGGTTGTCTTCTTCTCTGGCCTGACTCTGCAAGTTGGAGCCTTCAGCTTAGTCAGCATCGCAATGTAGCAGAGTTGATGGTTTGTCCAGGTTCCAGGAAATCCAGAAGCATCAGCCCTTTCCTTTCCCAAAAGACAGTGTACAATACTTAACCTGCTGAGGGCTGAGTCTTGAACTTCTTCTTTGATGGGGAATTCACATGCTGCCACTCCATGTACTGCCATTTTGACTTTGGTTTGTAGTGGTGACATCACATCTTGTCACCAGTAATGATATGATCCAGGGAACTGTCACTTTCAGCCTTGTATTGGTTCAATAGGTCCTGGCGAAGTTACATACAGTGTTCTTCTGTTCCTGTGTGAGCATTTGCGGGACCCATCTGGCACAAACTTTGAGATATTCCAACATTGCCACCATCGTTTCTAACACATTGAAGCCAACATTCAGCTCCATACACAGTTCCCTGGTCGTAATCTGCTGTTTCATGTGAATGAACTGATTGAGACATTCTTCATTTTGTGGTGTGACAGCTGTGCGTGGCTGTTGGAACATGGCTTGTCTTGTCTTTCACATCATTGTCAC
>WBMW01000713.1:5863-36826 GCA_013396635.1 Penelope pileata | reverse complement strand
TGTTAGAAACTAGGACAACAGGATAAAACAAAGCTGATTTACAATTATCTTACAATTTAAGTGGTTACGTGTGCATGCGCTGTAGCTACAACTCCCAACATAGTTTTTGATTTGATGGAATTCTGGGAATTTAAAGCTATAGAACAGTGGAACACCAGTTCTCCTTCTTACAACAAGGCTATCTGTATTGCTATAAATAAAATGAGGCAATGTTTGTAGAAAAACATATACTCCTTCATTAGACTAGATGTGTACTCAGAAAAATTGAGAGGTTTTCAAGCATGCAAATACTTTTTTTGTATTTGAAGTAGAAACAACAAACTTGAAATTATGTGCAGGCTGAGAACAACCTGTTCTGAGTTTACCTAAATTATGTTAATCATCTAGATAGTTTGACAGAAAAGGTCATCCTTAGCCATACAAGGGAAAGGAAGTGTTTCTAATAGAAAATACAAGGATATCATTATCTTTCATGAGAGAAGAAGAGACATTATCTGAGTTATAATAGGAGTTGACACTGGTGACATATGGGGTCTACTGTAAAAATGTGAAACTAGTGTCACGGTTGAGATTGCATTTACCCATTTGACTTATGAATACAGTTTCTAGTCTGTGTCTGTGCTGCTTGAACACAGTAACTGAAGTCATATACTGAGGGACAGCTTTGTGAGAAATATTCTTAAATTTAAAACTGTCCTAGGGATGATATTGTTTTCTTAGACTTAATTATACTCCACTTTATGAAGTACTTCGTGGAATGATATAAAGATTCTGTACCATATATTCTCCCAATCATATGAGAAAACAAGGAGAATCATATCTGCTTTTCTGAACATAGTTCTATCTGGAACTGAACTGGTTCCTCAGCTCCAAGGCTGGATCAGTGACAGAAACTGTATGAGATAAGTGGAGATGCTTTGGGACTATGAGACAAAGGGACCATACTGAAATTTATTCTATGTGCAAATCACTGGTTTGAACATACCATGTTCTTTATCGGTTGTCTCTGAGTTGGTCCTTACAAAAGCGATATGTGTTTAGTTCTGGTTAGAGGCTCCAACGGTAAGGATCTACAGGTAATCTCAATAATTTCTTACTCTTAAAATTTCTCACATTACAATTATTGAAGAATGGCTATTATATCTGATCATATATTTAATCTGAGAAAAGAATTTTAAAGTATGCCTATGATTTTTAATATGTGAATTCTTGATACCAACAACATTTCTTCTGATAGGATGCTTATTCAAATGTGAAAGGCAGTTCAGTCAAAAGACTGATGCATGCTTTACACAGAAATAATTTGGAAGTGTAAGGGTATGTGGAAGGAGATTGTCTACTCCCTTAAACGTAGCTGGCCAAAGTAGCCACAGACCAGAGCATACATAGATAAACCTGACAGATGCATACTAAGAGAGGTAAGAGTAAGAACAAACCCAACACTAATCGTTAACTGAGGTAAAGAGCAAGAAACAGCCACCTACCCAAGCCACCCTAGCCCAAGAACTTCTCCCAGTCCAGTGCCCAGGGATCTGTGGTCTCTGTCCTAGCTGGGAGACATG
Source organism: Penelope pileata (assembly GCA_013396635.1). NCBI lineage: Eukaryota > Metazoa > Chordata > Aves > Galliformes > Cracidae > Penelope > Penelope pileata. The sequence continues at coordinate 35,264 of WBMW01000713.1, read as the reverse complement.
GCTGTTGCTTTCTCTTTAGCATGTTCAACCAGTAGCAAACTGAACACATATCCCAGAGACACACAGGCACACACAGACAAGGACACTACATTGATATGATTGGTCACACACAAGCTGTCCCAGCCATGAGTTGCTTCCAGCAGTAAGTATACACAGAACTCATGTAAAACACAGACACAGACAGGTGAGGCTCCTACATTTTCTCTGGCTGGTAGAGATAAAATTTCACTAGTGAAGATGTTCACACACAGCACTACTCATTCTCACAAATGCGTGCACATTTGTGCATCCTTCAAGTACTGGCATGGCCCCTCTGTCCTTCCTGTGCTCCTCCCCAGATTCTTCAAGTGTTTTCTCTGTTTTCTCTGCTCTGCGCCTCTGCCCAGATTCTGTATCTCATAGGCCATTTCATGAGTCACCTATTTACCATGTGCTCCAGATCAAAGTTTACTGCAAACAAACTTCATGTTCCCTCATTCACACCACATTTTCATGTCTCCTTTGGCATACCATCGTGGTCCTCCTGCCCACTTGGTACTCTGGCCTAGATCAGAGGTCCCCACTAGGATGGCTAGTCCAACTTAAAATTTGCTAGTGACTACACACGTATATCCCACACCTACCAAGTTTATGGAAGATACAGACACTCGGTCTCTTCCCAGCAGCTTACACCAGGCACATGGGCTGTGATCCATGACCCTGCTCCCACTGCTGGTGCGGAGCTCCTCACTTGTCTCATTCAGGCTAGTTTCCCTCCAGTAGCTGGTTTGGAAGCAAACAACATTCCCATCCCATGGCTGAAAGTAGAAGACTCCCACTCATTCCAGTACATGTTGCTAGGACTCAATTTGTCTAGGAGCTGGCACCACTGTCTGGAGGTGGCTACATCCCCAGTCTGATTCCAGTATCTGGCACTCAGTTCACTCACATCAGACCCCTGGTTACCGGCACTCTGATCCTTTCAGATTCAGAGAACTATGCCCCTGTCAGTTACAGATGCTTTCACTTAATCCACTAGCTGGCACTACAGCTCATAGGCCTACTCCAGTAGCTGGCACCCATTCCACTCACACAAACAGAGGTCCCACCAGTGACTGGTGCTGAGACACTTTGCTTGCTTTTTGTTCCTCCTGCTTCTGCTTCCCCCTAGATATCCCCAATGGATTTGATTCCTTCCTGGAAGAGATGCCTGTCACTTGTTAGACCAACAGTGAGTGAGACTGGAATGTTTGTATCAGGTCATTGTCTTCCAGCTTCGGAGTCCTCAATCAGATAACTCTTCTGAAATAAGCATTCCTATATTCTCACATTCTCTCAAATTAGTGTGACTAATTAGACTTGTTTCCTATTTCTGTCTCCCTTTCTCATCCCTTGTTGTCTTAGAAAAGGTCCTTGACCTGGTACCCTTAAAGAAGCAGACATTCTCTTTCTACATGCTCATACAGTAAAGATATGTGGAGTGTGGGAATGTTCATTTTCTTAGCTGGGAGGATGTTTTTGTTTAACATGATAGACAACTGAGCATCACATAGCTATTTACTTACTCCCCAGTGGGATGAAGGAGAGAACAGGGGAAATAAAAAAAGGAAAACTTGTGTGCTGACATATAAGCTATTTACTAAGACTGAAAAGGTAGTGAAAATAATATTATTAATAATCATATATATGAAATTTACATACGCAAAATGAATGAAGTAATTGCTCAGAACCACCCACTGATGCCCAGTCAGTCACTGAGGAGCAGCTGCCCCTCCCAGCAACTCCCCCCAGTTTTATAGTTCCACGTGACATCATATGTTATAAGATATCCTTTTGTCCACTTTAGGTCAGCTGTACTGATTCCCTGTCCCTTCCAGCTCCTTGTGCACCCTCAGCCCCTTTGACAACAGGGTAGCACAGGAAGCTGAAACGTTCTTGGCCATGTGCAGCACTGCTCAGCAGCAACTAAAACATCAGTGTTACCAACATTGCTTTTGTCTTCAATCCAAAACATAGCATCATACCAGACACCATGAAGAAAATTAACTCTATCCTAGCTGAAACCGGAACAGAGGATGAGAAAACAGGTGGTAACAAAGACTCACAGAACCTGGTTATGCATATTGATGGACAATTAAGAAAATGCAGGCAAAACTGGTCTTTGACACTAATAAGGATACAAACTTGAGGTTCCAGGATGTTGGAGGTGGTTAGTGGGACTGTGCAAATTGATGGGGAAATGTGCAGGGAAAGTGGGAGTAGGGAGGAACAAAGAGAGAAGTAGAGAGAAACACAAAAAGAGCCAGTCACGTGAGTCACATGTAGAATGGTGTGGTTGCTGTGCATGTGTGGTTAAGCCTGATCACTGTAGTCTATCTTTTCTTCTTATATCTTCTTATTAAATCCTTTCTTAACTACCTCTCTGTTAACTCTCACTTTCTATCCTGTGTGTATGCATACTGGAAGGATGAAGTACAGATACTGGGGGACTGGTGTGAGTGGACTGTGTGCCAGCAGATGGAGACCAGGAGTGTGGGTAGTGGAACCAGTGGGGTCTCAGTGCCTGCTATTGGAATGAGTGAGATTTTGGACTCTAGTCACTGGATCTCTATTCTGGCAGCTGGAACTTTGCCACAAGCCACAGCCTGTGTGCCTGATACTGTCTGCTGAGAGCAGGGAGTGAGTGTCTGTTTCTTTCCCAACCTGATGTGCATGGTGTATGTGTGTGTATTCACTGTCTCACTCTACTCTGAAGCAGCCAGTCAGTAGGGACCTGTGGGGCAAGTGATACTCCCCAGGCAGAGGAGCTGGGAAGGCCAAGGGGCTGTGCTGGTGCACTGGGCATCTGCAGATGTGCTTGCGAGCCTGGAGATGTTATACATATGCCTGTACCAGGGACTTGCTGTTCCTTCCAGTACAAGAGGAAAAGGAGACCTGACTATTTTTGCTGGTATTTTGTGCAGGCCCTGTAGAAGTGGGCTGTTGAAGGCGATGTCTGGTCTGTGACACTCTGTGTAACTGATCTTACCACTCTCATTCTCTTTCTCCCTCTCTCTGTTTCTGGGATACATGTTCTGCTTTGCTTCTGGTTGAATTTGCAAAGGGAAAAACAGCAGCTACATTCTTTGACCTAAGCAGAGACACTGGCTACCCAGGCACTGCACTAGGCTCCAGTGATCAGGAGATGTCCTGAGCCAGAGCAGCTAGAGGAGACTGCTGCTTCTAACATCCCTTTATATATGAAAATTTGTAATTTAGACAAATGAATTCCTTCAAGAATCTTAAAATTAGAGTTTATCATTAAAGAACTTTTTTGTTTTTCCGTGAGACAAGAGACACATTGTGTTTCAAAATATGTTTTGATTCTGAATGAAAATAAAATTTTAGAACTGAGGAATTTTTTAAAAAGAGGTTTCAGTGGTGAAAAGTATGCTTGGGTCCACCTGCAATCTGATCTTGAGTCATCTGTGTAGATTCTAGCATAAAATAATGGAATTTAGGTTGGAAAAAACTCATAAGATCATCAAGCTAGTCCACCACTAAACCACGTCCCTAAACATCACATTCACTCATCTATTAAATACCTCCAAGGGTGGTGACTCGGCCACCTTCCTGGGAAGCCTGTTCTACTGACTAACCACTCTTTCCATGAAGAAATTCTTCCTGACATCCACCCTAAATCTCCCCTGGTGCAACTTGAGGCTGTTCCCTCATGTTCTACCACTTGTCACCAATGAGACCAACACCCAACTTATTACAACCTCATTTCAAGTAGTTGTAGAGAGTGATGAGGTCTCCCCTAAGCCTCCTTTTCTCCAGACTGAACAATCCCAGTTCCCTCAGCTGCTCCTCATGATTCTTGTTTTCTAGTCCATTCACTAGCTTCACTGTTTTTCTCAAGCTACTTGATATTCTTCTGTTAGTGAGGGGCCCAAAACTGAATGCAGTACTCAACCTATGGTCTCTCCAGTGCTGAGTACAGAGGGAAAATCACTTCCCTCATCTGGCTGGTTGAACTATTTCTAATGCAGGCCAGGATGCCATTTGCCTTGTTGACCACCTGGGCACACTGCTGTCTTGTGTTCAGACAGCTGTTGAACAGCACTCACAGATCTTTTTCTGCTGGGCAACTTTCCAGCTACTCTTTGCCAAGTGTATATTGTTGCATTGGGTTGTTGTGACATGCGCAGCACCTAGCACTTAATCTTATTGAATGTAATGCAATTGGATGCAACCCATCAATTTAGGCTGTCCATATCCCTTTGTTGAGCCTTTCTATCTTCAAGGAGGTCAACATTCCCTCCCTGCATGTTGTGTGCAAAGTGACTGAGGGTGCACTTGATGCCTCATCCAGATTGTTGATAAAAGTGTTAAACACAATTGGCTTTAATACTAGTCATGGGGTATACCACTTGTGACTGGCCACCAACCAGATTTACCTCCAGTCACAATGATCCTTTTGCCATTTAGGAAGTTTTTTACATAGTGAATGGTATATCCATACAAGATATGAGCAAGCTGTGGGAAACAGTATCAAATGCTTTGCTAAAGTCTAATTAAACAACATCCACATCCTTTCCTTCATCCTCTAAATGAATCATTTTATCACAGAAGGACATAGGTTAGTCAAGCACAATCTGCTTTGATAAGCCCATGCTGACTGAGTGTGATCATCTGATTGTTCTGTATGTACCATGTGATAACTGTCAAGAATATTTGGTTCCACAACCTTTCCTGGCACCAAGGTTAGTCTGAGAGACCTGTAATCCTTCCTGCCCTTCTTGAAGATAAGTCACATTCGTTAACCTTCAGTGAACTGAGACTTTCCCAGTTAGCCAGGACTGCTGGTAAATCAACAAGTGATCACTTCCATCAGTTCCTACAGTAAATAGTTACTGAATGGCAGTCATGCTAGATAAATTTGGGGTGATACTTTTTTTTCAGTAAAGTGGGAAAGAGTCCATAATCAGCTTTAAAAAGTGACAAAAAAGCTTGCAAAATGCATATACTTCTTTGATTATGCTACCTGTAAGTGCTTTAGGACTAGGGTATGTAGCCTACTTCCAGCTGAGTTTATACATTGCTAGTTACACATATATTTTAACTAATGTTTGGTCACTGTTCTGTTTACATATTATGAAATCCTTTTTTGAATTTATCTGAAGTTTTGGAATAACTTTTATTTGTTTTTATAAAAAAATACAAAAAATTGCACACAATACTTAGGTAAAAATGTGATTAATCTATTTACAGATATTTTAAGTTAGATTAGAAATTAACTGAGGGAAGCAAGCCTGTTTAACAAATCCAAAATATGCTGCTTGAATTGAAAAAAAAAATTCTCTATCTGCAATATATAGTCATAATTCCTCCAATAAGTAAATGTTTCTTTTGTTTTAGAATTCATTTGTTTAGAATATCTAGTGTTTTTTGATGATTTCATGAGGGCAATATTTCTATATACTTACAGAGAAGACAGTAAATATCAGGCCAGTGATCTGGAAGATCCTAATAAGTGTAGTACTTAGAATATTATATTATCGCCGCAGTAGGAGTTTTATTAGACACTACCTGTAACAAAAAGCATTGCAGTATGACTTATGGAATATATGATATAAAACATTCAATAGTATTCTACCATCAAGAAAGAAAGGGTCATGATTTTTGCCTATCTGAATACTGATATTCCAAATTCTTTCTGTAAAAACAAATCAACAGACTGGAAATTAGTTTTCATGAACTGAAAAAGGCTCATTCAGTCTAAATTAATTGATTCATAAAAAGTAGGGACATACACATTCAAATGGGTTTAATCAAATGTTTAATCGACAACTGAAGATGAAGGTAAATCCAACATCAGGTGATTCAAACAAACATTGTTACAGGAGTTAAAAACTTTGAGACACAAACAGCAAATTGTTCTGAGTCAAAGTCAGACAAGGACTTTTAGCCATTACTTTTGTTGATATTTGGAAAACTATTACTTACATGTTCAACAGTTCCTTCAATCTCTCTATACTTATATTAAAACTTAATTCAGACTAAATGTAGATCTCCCCCACAGCTACATACTTTCCAATAGTTCCTATAGAAGAGTACATATTCACTGTTATTAAATGTGGCAAATAATCCATGTCATATAAAAAGAGCTCCACACTAAAGCACATTCAGCTACATCAACATCTTAGGTTGAAATTTCTGCATCTGACTTACACATTTGTAAGACTGTCATCCTACTGTTCTCTTTGTATTCTGCTGTTACAATGGGTTTCATTGACAAGATCTTGGAATTAAAGCTTTTAAATATCAATTAAATTCTGACTGTGGTCTTGCTCTATAGTGTTACAGATTCTGAAATTCTGAAATAAGCCTCAAGTAGAATACCAGGAAAATAGAATGGTAAAATTAAGATTAACGTTGTAAGAACAATGTCTATATATTTTTTAAGTAATGATTTTCTGGATTAATAAGTTGAAAATGTGTTGCAAACTTTAAGCAAAGACAACATTACAACAAAATAAGGTATAGAAAATTCTTATGCAAAAATATTGTCATTGGCATAGCATAGTCAGTCTTTGAGATGTCTTTCAATATTGGCATTTTCTCCCTCATATTTTATCAGAACCCTATACATCTGTAGGGTGGGTTCATGTACTCTGTGCATTCAGAGCTCCTGAAGAGAAAAAAGATTCACGTGGTAAAGTGATGAGAACAAAGTTCCCTCTTTCTTACACAGTGACGAAAGTTTTAAACAAAGTTCATAAGAGAAAAGTGATCAAAGGATGATAACAAATAAAACAGAGAAAAGAGAACTTTCCATGCAAGAAGACGATGGAGGAGGTGCGCATTCTTCCCTAGAGAAAGAGATCTGAGATCCATCTGAAGTGCTGTTGCTCTAATGCATCCAGTATGGGAATGAAACAGCAGGAATCAGATGTCAATGAGAAATTGCAGATTAATTATCTGTGAGAAGTAGAACAACAGTGAATTCTCCTTCACTCATCTGAGTATCCAGGAAGTACCTGGTATTTGGTGCACTAAATAGATAATCTTTTTCTGTAGGGATTCTCCTTTTCTTTCTGTTGGTTTAATTAAGGATTGCTACTTGTGTTTTCATCCTTCTTCAGAGAGAAGGTAAAGAGAAATCTAAGTCCTTGAATTCAGGTTCTGGTTGAACTAATTTGAGATGCTGCTGTGCTTGACCTGTAGCTCCTAACTAAATCATAGCCGGCAAATAACAACAATATTAAATGGCGGCTGTGACTTCAGTGACTATGAGTTGATAGAGCTTAAGATCTTGAGAGGAGTGAGGAAGGCAAATAGTAAAGAATCTGGACTTTAGGAGAGCAGACTTAATCAAGAAAGTGATATGTATAGCCTTGGTTTCCCAAATAATCTGATGACATAAGGTGAATTTTCATTTGTACTTTATTAGATGGACTGATGAGAAGGAATATGCTGTCAAATAACTAGACTGGTGTGAGTTAATGAAGAATAGCACAAAGTTGAAGGATAAGGATGACCTTAAAGCGATAAAACACTTTGAGTTCTAAAGACAAGAATGCTATGAAACCTAGTGATTGTTAACATCTATAGAGATGAGAAAGAAACTAAAGAAACTGAAGATGATGTAAAGACAATAAAGCCAGAGTAGAAAAAGTGACAATCCAAAGGGCTGATTTTTTTTTTTTTTAAAGATCACTAACCCCACGTTAAGCACATGAAACTGATGAAATTGTGTCCCAGAGATATTATAAATGTTTTCGAGGTTAAAAATATCACAACCCTTCAACTAGCCAGTTTTAACAATTATGTGACTTTGCAATGCCACTGTACTTTGAAAGTGTTTTAAAACACATTTGATTCTATTCAGAGATATATCTACCATATTAAAATAGTTCAGAGGTAATTTCCTCACCAGGGGCAGAACTTTGCACTTGAACTTTTGTGAGATTTCTGTTAAGCCCATTTCTCAACCTTGTCAAGATTTTTCTTAATGATGATAAAACCATTTGATATATGAACAAATCTTCCTTGTTTTGTATCATCTGCAAATTTGCTGAGTGTGCTCTCTGTCCCATTATTTAGGTCCTTCATAAAAACATAAAAGATGTTGTCCCCATTATTGACCTTGGTGTACTGCACTAGTGTCCATCTTCCTGTTGGGCCATGCTGTTGATCACAATTCTTTCACCTTAGAATTTCAGCCAGTTTTCAGTCCACCTCACTGCCCACTTATTTATCAGGTTTGACTATAAAAGTGTGTCTTAGTTTCTAACAGAAGTTACTTTTCTCATAGTGTCTGGTATGAAGCTATGATTTGGTCCTGGAAGAAAAATAAAACTGATAACACCTGGCAGTGTTGAACACAGCCAAGGATATTTTCAGTTCCTCAGCTTCTTGTATTCTCCTGCCAGCAAAGTGGTTGAGGGGAGCACAAGGAGTTGGGAGGGGACAGAACCAGGGCAGTTGACTCAAACTGACCAAAGAGATATCCCATACCATACGACATCATGTGATTTTACGGAAGGGGAGTTAGCCAGGGAGAGAGGCTGCTGCTTGAGTGGTATCGGTGGTGAGTGGTGAGCCCTTGCTTTGTGTATCATCTACTTTTTGTATATGTATATACATATATGTATGTACTGTTATTTCTTTTACTTTCTTTTCTGTCTTTGCAAATAGCTTTTATCCCAACCCACGAGTTCTACTGTATTTTTCTCCTAATTCTCTCCCCCATCCCATTTGGGGAGGGGGGAGGGTGAGTGAATAACCGTGTGGGACTTAGCTCTCTTCTGGGTCAAACTATAACAAGGTGTTATGGCTGACAGTTTCAAAAGTGTTGCTTATGTTGACAGAAATAATAATCATTACTTTCTCCTCATGGACTGACCAATCAGCTCATGTTAAAAGCTTATCAGATTGGTCATACAAGATTCACTCTGTGTAAATTCATGCCGACTACTCCCATTCACCTTCTCGGCCATCACTTTCTTCAAAATGGTTTGAAGGAATATTTGACCCACATGTTCTCAGGGATCAAGTTCCCTGGAACATTCATTTTACCATGCTTGAATACAAGAACAACATTTGTTTTCTTCCAGGACTTAAGAACCTTCTCCAGTCACCATGACCTTCACAGATTATCCATGTGGCCTTGCAGTGTAGAAGCCAGCTCCCTCAGAACCTGTAGATGTATCTGTGAATGTGTATGTGCAGTTTGTTTAAAAATTTCCTTATTTTTTCTGCTGGGGAGTTTTATTTTCTCCGGAATCTCCAGTTGCTTTCAGGGACCAGGAATTCCTATAGTCAACAGAGTTTTCCACAGAAAAAAATGAGATGAAGAAGGCATTGAGTACCATGACCTTTTCTATAACCTGCTACTAAGTCCCCTACTCACTCAGCAGCCAACCTGTAAGCATTGACTGGATCAAAATGCACAACCTATAATTATATTTATGTACTAGTAATTTAGCTCTTTCTATGAACCACAGAGGTAGAAATCTTCCCCACAGTCTTGACTTTCCTTGGCTTCAATAGGAAAGATGGAAAATATAATCTTTTCTCTCTTTTTCAGATACAGAATACATTCAGAATCTTCTCTCATTTTTTCAAATACAGAACACTTTCAAACATGTTCTGTGATTTGGGTAGGACACTCTCTGACAAGTGAAATCATGGATTAAATTGTCCAGATATTGAAAGAAAACAGTTTTGTTTCATATGGAAGTACCTGAACTTTTCAGCAACTGCATATAAGAAACTGTCATTTTCATGCTATTTAAGCCATGGTTTAAGCCTATCTAATGGATTCGTTTTTCCAGGAATTAAACAATTTTGTCTCTTCTGGGCTATCTTTGAATCAAAGTTACTCTTAGTCATCCAATGGCTTAGAAAGGAATGTTTATAAGCATGTCTAGAAAACTGTGATTATGTGCCTAGAGAACTTTACCTGTTGTGTCTGAAAAATATTACATATATCAAAGATCAGAGAGCCATAGATAATAGAAAACCTTACGTAGCAAATTCTGCCTTAATCAGAATAACATGAAAAGTGAGCAAGCTGAATTCTTCCTGTAATCTCTCTTTCTAGTTCATAATTTATTTATATAAAATGTAAGAAATGCATCTTCTGTTGAAGGAAAACAACCTCTGGATTTTTGGTAGGGTGTGGTCTGTGATAGTATCCTTAGATACAAATTAGTTCTCTATTTTGAGTTTAGCACAAAAAGACACTGAGATTATCATTAGGTCTAAGCTATTAGTTATCTAACCTTTCTTCTTTTCTTTTGTCTTGTCTTTCTGTTTCTCCTCTTTTCCCCTCTTTTCTCTCCTGCCTCCTCTTCTCTCTTCTCTGGCCTACACAGAGATTTCTGAACATTTTTTGTAGTACATCACAGATTACAAATAGGTTAAAAATATTCCGTGGGGGGCACTGTTATTTAAAGATATTACAAGCTCCAAAACAACCCAATGAAAAGCTGACATGCAAGGAACTGAGAAAAGGGTGACCTTTTTACATAGAAATCCTGACTGGAGAAACAATACAAGACCCTAGATTCCCCACGGATGACACCTCAGATTGGATCAAATCTCTCATCTTTGTTTATTCTCAGCAAATGCTATGTTAGTGTATCCAGTACTTGGCAACAATCAAGCCACACATTGGGTGCCTGGTAACATAATTTGTCACTATTTGCAATTTTAAATGCCATGGTGAGCTATGCTGGCTGTTCACTCTCTCTGTTGTGATTTTCTTGCCCACACCTCTGAAAGTCAATTTATGAGCTGACTGGAAATATTCCCTCAAGCATCTGGCTCAGCTGGTGAGTGTCAGTGTCCCTTGGTGTGTAACAAATGCTGTTTAATTGCATTAGAAAGGAAAATCATCTATATTATATTTGTGAAAATTATGCTTTATTTATGTAAAGATTTAGCATAGATGCAGCACACATTTTCTAAATGTGCAAGGAGCAAATGTTCTACATATGTTTCTAATATATTCAGTACTTCTGAAATTTATCATAGATTTTTTTGCCAACTGTGAAAGTGAAATTATGCTTTGTGTATTATCTGAAAGCAGTGGGAAACTAGTAGAAAATGAAACTATGCAGATTCAAATTCAGTCTAAAAAAATCATTGTTCACAGAGAACAAATTATGTGATCAGATATCAGGCATCAAAAAAGGAAAAACAAATGCAAGAAACATGAACCAATACTGATATCTTTGAAAGAAAGATGATAAAGTAGCCTTTTTTTTTTCATACTGATTTTAAATTAGTTACTAATTGTGCTTCCTTGCAAAATAGGATGGACAGCTAATGCTGTAATGATTTAAGCTACTGCAGAGGTGAACAGCAGAATGTAAATGAATCAAAATCCACAGGAGCATGTAGTATGTGTTCCTAATTTTCTAGAAATTACGGGACACTTCTTTAACTAACTGATGAATCATGGTAACTTTGACTTGTTTGGGTGCAGAGAGAGAGACCTGGAAACTAGTGTTAATTTTTATATTGATATAGAACACTGAGCAATGGAATACCCAAAATTATAGACAAACATGGCTAAATTATAACTCCTGAAATAATGAAATTTCTCATTTGCTCAAAAGTAGCTGTTTCTTGTGATTATAGGAACAGGTCAGTTATGTAAATGTAGACATCTAGAGATCTAGAACCACTTGAAATACCTTGAGATGTCAAAGCTTTCAGGGAACCTGACTATCTCTATCCTGTTTTGCAACCAGAGTCAGTAGAAAGTTCTAGAACAGGTCAGTTTCTAAAAGCCACCTGTGTTTGCTCAGCTGGAATGAACTCCAGGAATAAGAATGGTAGATGTCTTCAATATAGATACATCTATCTGAGTTTGTAATGCAGGCTCCCTTTATAGATAATAAAGTAAAGCAATTATTTCCGTGATACAGCTCATCTAATGAATTTTCTGTGCTTAGTAATGTCTCTGAGTTGATACATTCAGATTTAAAGGAGGGATTCAACTCCAGATTATAAGTACAAAAATATAAAGATTTGCCTTTGTGCTTAATGTCTAAACTCTGATTATATTTAGGAATAATCTAATATCAATTTCTAACACTAAGATTGTTATTTAGACTTATGTTGCATATATTTAATTTTAGGTGTCTATATATTTGTTAAGTGATTAAGTTTCAAAAATAGACAGCGAAGATGTAACCAGCACACTCAGTAGTTCTAGTCTCAGCTGTCTGTAAGGTTGTGCAGTGATATTTGAGGTGGCATCATGACATCCAGTTGCAAATTTTGAAGGGTGAAGTTACCCTGTAGATCCTGTGGCATATCTTCCAGCCCCGTGGAAACACCCTGGATATCTATTTCAAATAGTACTCAGGCCTTTAAATTAGATTTGATGGGGGAAGGAAATGTACTTTTAACCAACAGAGAAGAGACAAGGAATGTTGTCACTTCAGGAAACAGCGGGGGAAAACCTCAGATTTGTCCCAAAGGAAACTGAGATGGCTCCTCCAAGAAGATAACAAGGCCAGCTGAAGCACCTCTCTGCAATGCATGCAGTGTGGGAAATAAGCTGGAGGAGTCGCAAACTGTGGTGCAATTAGAAACTGTGACCTGATTGTTATCATGGAAACATGGTGTGATGAATCACACAACTACAACAGTATATTTGAGGGCTACAAGGTCTTTAGAAGGGATAAGGAGGACAGGAGGAATGGGAGAGTTGTCCTCTATGTTAAGAATTGGATAAATTGCAAAGAGCTGCCTCTAAAAAGCAGCCATTATCATAACAAAAAGAAAAATGCAGAAATTGATAATCAATAGGTTAGCTTTTCATTTTTCAGATCTACTTAATACTTCTGAATGCAATGAAATTACTCTAACACTTGTTGAGAATTTGATCCTATGAAATCCAGTTGCAAAATGTACAATAAATATTAGAGTATTCAGCCATGTAAGAGAGAGATGACATTGATTGCAATCTTTCTCTGGGATTGGTGAAACGTGAATTTGGTTCTTGCTCTCCCTTTTTGTACTTAAGTGAGTTTCCCAGGTATTTGCATGGAGTGCCATGTGGACTTCAATATTTTAAAACACACTATATTCACAGGTAAAAAATGCCAGCTACATTACTTCTTGTGCATGCAAAACACTTTGTGTGAGGGAGGGAAGAGAGATCGAGCTCTCTCTGAAATCCCCTGAAAACTGGGAGAGCTGAAACAAAAGAGAATCAATTTTCATGATTTTTCCACTCTGTTTCAAGGTCGAGTCAAGTAGCACAAATAATTTTAACAAATGATTTGTGCCCATTGTTTGCCCCAGGATAAGCAAAGTGAGATCTTACAGACACAACTTAGCAGCGATTTAAGAAGCTAGTGTTAGATACCACTTCCTGATTGAGAAACAGTGCATCCACGATGCAGAAGACTTGTCATACTCTGTCATATGAGATAAACCTCCATATTTGATATGATAGCAAATGGTGACTGAGTTTGGTAATTTTAACTACAACTATACCCAGCTAAATATACATATATATATATATCCTTCTAGGCATATCTTTAAGCCTTCTGGACCTCAATTCCCAAGCTTCAAATTGTAGTCAATATTAATTTCTTATTTGACAGGATATCTATAAGGACAAATACATTAAAAATGCTAGGATATTCCAATCACATGATATCTGATATCATAAAGATATTTAAAGATTTGTATAGGGGTAATCAGGTCATTTATACTTGGCTCAGTAACAGCTTACATCTACTTTTCACTATCTTGCATTGATTGAGATCAGTTTATGTTTTAAAATTTTCACTTCTAAAAATCTTCTGAAAGTTTATGAACCCAGCTATGAACATTATGATATTGAGTAATTTTGAAAATAATTAATTTTAATAACATATTTTAATATTTATAATATATTACAATGTCGTTTATTCTTAATATTTTTATTAATATTTTAATAATGTATGTTTTAAATTCTGCTTAAATTATCAAAATGGTTCTGAAATTCAAAATTCTGAAATTCAAAACCAAAACAGAAAAAAAAATCACTTTCTTTTTTCTGCTTTTCTGCTTTCATTTTTTTTTACAAGTTTTTCCCACTGCAGTCTAATTCTTCTGTTATTTCTGATTTCCAGTTTATATTTAAAAAGGAGATTGTACTTTGAAAAAAAATTTCTTTGCGTGAAGAATTTCTTAAAAGTTGAGAAATGTACTTTGTTCAGACTCATTAATTTTACAGACTGAACTGTATAAAGATGACAGCTAGGAAAAACACACTAGAAATTAAAAAAAAAAAGTTTTTTTTTTTTTAATCTCATAATTTGTAAGCAATGGAGAGAGTTATCAGTACAGTTTTGCCTTACTTACATCACTAATGATTTTTTATGTTTCACAGCTTTTGAAACATAGATGCTTGGCTTATTTGCTGAAGGACCAGAATTGTGAATCTAGATGTAGTTACTATTATTACGTGATACACAATTTAATATTAAGTATATTCTCAGAAATCAACTACTTAATGTTTCATAAACCAGCTCAAATAGAAAATGTATCACAGAGAGATATGTTAGCAAATAACTCATACAAAATTTGTGTGACTTTGTGTATTGGGTTTATGGGGCAAAACCTGAGTAGCAAGGGGTTTTCAGGGATGGCCTGTGTGAGACAAGCCCAGAAGATGTTAGATAAGAACCAATTCCAACCAACTCCAGAAGGGACCCACTTCTGGCCAAAGCCAAGCCAATGAGCAATGCTGGCTGTGCCTTTGGGAAAGCTGATTTAATAAATGAAAAAAGCTGCTGCACAACATCAGCTGGGAGAGAGGAGTGAGAAAATACATTAAAAAACAGCTCTGCAGACATCAGGATCAGTGCCAGAGGCCAGGAGGTACTCAAGGCACCATGGGGCATCACACAGAGCAGATCTCCATGTGCATCCTGTGGAGGAGCCCATGATGGAGCAGGTGGATGTGGTCTGAAGAAGACTGTAGCCCATGGAGAGCTCCCACACAACCAGGCCCTGGGCTGGAGTTGTAGCCTGTAGAGAGGTACCTGTGGTGGAGCAGGAGGTCTGGGAGAACTACTGCCTGTGGTAACCTGTGCTGGAGCAATCAGCATGATCACCTGAAAGATGGACCCCATGATACAGACTAATATTGGAGCAGGTCTTGAAGAACTGTAGTCCATAGGAAGCCCATGCAAGATCAATCTGAGAAGGATTGCATTGCATGGGAGAGAAACTATGCTGGGGCAGGGGAAGGGAGTAAAAATGAAGGAGCAGCACAGATGAGCTGTTATGGACTGGTCACAACCCTTATTCCCTGTTTCTGTGCACCACTCAGGAGGAGAAAGTAGAAGAGGGTGGAAGTGAGAGAAATTTCTTTTAGTTTGCTTTCAGTCTCTTAGTCAGAGACAATAAATTATGTATGTCACTCTGCAAGTAGTGCTTTTTATTTATGTCCATGGGAACCACCACAAAGAGCACAATAACACCATTTGATAGAGCAAATTATCAACTACAAATCTCTGTTTTTCAACAGTAACCACTATTAGCTATTCATTTTCACCATCTATGAACAAGAGCCTGCATGCTGTGCTTGTGAAAATCTGCACCAACAGATGCAACCCACTGTTTCACAGCTGCTATGACAGCATCATTGATGGGAAAATGTTGCACAAACAGTCCATCTTTCATTGACGTGAACAGATGGAAGTCAGAAGATGCCTAATTCAGACTATACAGAGGGTGTAGTAGGGCAGCCCATCCTAGATTGGCAACATGCTCCACAGTGGTCAAATTGGTATTGGGACTGGTGTTACCATGTTGCAAGATAAAGGCTGTCTTCTCTGGCCTGACTCTGGAAGTTCGAGCCTTTGGCTTAGTCAGCATTGTGATGTTGTGGTCACAGGTGATGGCTTGTCTAGGTTCCATGAAATCCAGAAGAATCACTCTTTTTCCTATTCTAAGAGATAATGCACATCACTTCACCTGCTAAGGGCTGCATCTTGAACTTTTCTTCGATGGGGAATTCCCTAAAATAGGCATATCCTAAATACATAGTAAATGTGAAGTTGAAACTTTTATGCTTCCTTTTGTTTTGGAGCTAGGTCCAGGGCAAAATTGGAAAAAAAAAGAAAATGAGATTCTAGCCCAGTTCTGAGTTGTGAGTGGTCACTTCCAGTGTGCAAGTCAAATAGAAGGAACTGAAAAATGAGTTTTCAGCTTGCTCATTGTTTACATACAACCTGAGCTTTATTCTAAGGCTAGGAGCTTTCAATGGGTGGCACAAAATTCTTCATAGTACTTCTCAGATTCTGGGAGAAAGCAATTCCACTGAGCCACAAGTCAAGCAAATAGCGTAGAAGACCAGCCTAGATGAACAGGGAACTCTTGGAACTAGAGTAGAAAAAGAAAATATATGATTTCTGGAAACAAGATCTGGCTGTACAGGGAGTGTACAGAGCTGCAGTTCACATCTTCAGTGAGAAAACAAGAAAAGACAAAGCTGAATTTGAGTTCATGTTGGCCACTATGGTATCAGATAATAAAAAAGGCTTTTTCAATTATGTCAACAGAAAAAGGAGATTAAAGGAAAACTCTGAATTGATACTTGGACTGTGTAGTCACATAACAAGTAAGAAGGAGGAAAACACATAGAAATTCAATGCAATTTTTGCCTCAGTTCTTTACAGAAACAACAGATTTTGGGCTGTCTGGATGTCAAAACCAAACAATCCTCCAAAGCACAACACAAGCTAAGTTTGAATGGAAAACCTGTGCAAAATGTGAATAACTTCATGTCATCTTGGCTTAAACAATATTGAAGTAATTCTTCCTCATGTTTCCTGGAGTTTCCCTGCCTCAATTCAATTTTGATTTTTTCACATTTCTTACTTCAAAATATATAATTCTTGGCAAAGTAATAAATAGACATTTTTCATTTTTTGAACATATGAGCTATTAATACATAAAGCTATTTCCAATTGACAAAAATAACAGTAATTATTTTAATTTTTGCATCCATTTTTGCTTCATCGCGTTTGAAATTAGAAGATCTTACAGTTTCCTTCTTCATCCTGGAATATTTTATACTTTACTATTTAGCATTAAGAAAGCTTTTCTGTTAAAGTTAACTGCATCAAATACTTACCATACACTGTAGATCTTTATGAGAGTTTGACTGTTTCTTCCAGAGAAAAAATCCTTTTCATGCAAAAGTTTACATTATGTAAAATATATATGTGAATTGCATGAGAAATATTTATTCTTTGATCCATTTCAAATATAGTCAACTGACAAATAAATTTTGTAATTATATGCTGTTCCATACTACAGTATCTCCATGATTGCATAATTTTATAGTGTAAGCAGAAAACGTTATTGTTTATACAGTATGCTTACATAAAACCAACAGTCATAAGCTTTGCTCTATTACATCACAAGAAAACAGCAACACTGGTTTAACGGTACATCTTGAAAGCAGAAGGTTAGTCCAGCAGGAATGTACTTTAATGAAAAGAGGTTCAGTCTTCGCGTAACAGCTGCAGATGTAACTCCTGAAGTATGAAATTTATACAAAGAATCAAAATATGAAAATCTGCAGAAATATGCAAAGACCACTATTAAATAAGTAACATTTATGAATTATATGTAATGAAGTTCAGCTGTTCAAATATCTCTTCTCCAATTTTGTGAGAAGCAATCTAATATTAAACTATATCAGACAAAGAAACAAACACTGTATTATATAGAACACTTTTTGTCTGTGAAACTTTATTAGATCTGAAAGTTTAAATCCTTTTTTTTCATTACACTTGTTAAAGTATATTAATTGAAAGAAATGTCTTGACTGAAGAAGAGGCCTGAATACTTTGAGAATAACTAAGGTAAAACTCAGTTATTTTAACCTTAATGTTGATATTACCAACTGTAGCTGTTAGTTTGAAAAAAACAAATCCAAATTTAACTGAAAGCTAGCCTTCAATTTTTCCCTCCATTTATGAAAATGTTCCCATTTGATAAGATGGTGTTCTTGTAGAACATGTATTATTACAGCACTAACTGGTGTGATGCCAGTTAGCTGTTTTACTTGATTTGAGTTATTTTCTTTGTTGTACATACTTAATGACACATTCTGTAACCAGTCTATTGATTTAACTTAAATTGTATTACACAATGTGAGCAGAAAACTATCAATTATCTGCCACTATTTCTAAGTTAGTTACTACTAATTCATATTTTCAGTGGACAGCCAGAAGTGGATGACTCTCGTGGAAACATGGCACAGAGTATTTCAACCACAGAAATAGTTACTTAGATCTTGCCTCCTAAAAAATTTAGTTTGTCCATTCGTCTAATTGGAAAATTGAATTTTTCTGCATTCTTTCCTGAAATAAAGTTATTGTAGTCTAAATTTTGGCCACCATAGGACATCATAACTTTATTGCTCTTACATTCATTTCTGTCACTGAAGTAGGCCTACTTTTCAGGAGCAAATTCTTGGTTCAGTTGCTTTCTTTTTTTATCTCACAATTTCTATACACAGAAATTCTGACTCTTTGGTTTTGATTCATACTTCAAAACCTAAAATAAACTTATTGTTAACTAACTAACAATATCGTCCTTTAATAATAATTAACCTTAAATTCTTAAGATTTTCTAATTTTATGATTTGCTATTCTTGAAAGTGAACACTGCAATTTAGAATTACCTTATGTGTAGATGAATTGGTTGGTATTTATTATTAATAACTAATTTTATTTTTCAAGTATTGAGTGCAATGATTTCAGGTAAGCTTTTATAAGTCTTTAAAATAAATGATTATTAATTACTGTATTCAGGTACTACCCAGTTACTCAGTTCGTGAATTCATGGGAAACATTTCTTACACATATAATGTGGAAAGGAAGGAACAAAATTCAAACATTTGCTGTTTCTTAGCTACAAACAATTTTAATGCTTAGAAGTCCAAGTTTAAATACAGTTCTAAATTCACTTTTGCTTTTGGTTGTTTCAGTAAAGATAATATGATTCCAAATTATGACACAACTGTCTTAGTTTCAGCTGGGGTAGAAGTTGTTTTTTCTCATAATGTCTGGTAGGATGCTATGTTTTGGTTTTAGAAGAAAACAATATTGATAGTATACTGATGTTTTAGCTGTTGTAGAGCAGTGTTGTACAGAGCCAAGGATGTTTTAGTTTCTCAGCTTCTCTTGTATTGTCCTATCAGCAAGGGAGCTGGGGGGGTGGGGGCATGAGGTGCTCAGAAGAGACAGGACCATGGCAGCTGACCTAAACAGGCCAAAGAGATATTCCATACCACACGATATAATGTGAAAAAAACTATAAAACTGAGGGAGTTAGCTAGGTAGGCTGCCACTGCTCAGGCATGGGCTGGGCATCAGTAAGTGGGTGGTGAGTGGGTCGTTTTCATATATATATATATATATATGTATATATATTTACATAAAATTATCATTACTGTTATTTATTTTTGTTCCTTTCCTGTCTTAGTAAGTAGTTTTTATCTCAACCCATGAGATCTACTTTATTTTCTCCTAATTTCTCCCCCATCCCACTGAGAAGGGCAGTAAGCGAACAACTGTGTGGTACTTAGCTACCTGCTGAGTCAAACTATGGCAACAAATAATCAGCATAGCTTTAGAGGTATTTTAGTGAAATACTAAATGTAGAAAAAATTACGCGTACCAGCTGATGTCCAAAGAATAAAATATTACCCGTATGCTAGTCGCTGTTCTTAATGACACCTGTAGGTGTTATGTTGTAGTGTGTGTGTGGTGGTTTAACACCTGTAGGTAGCTAAGCACCAATATGCTGCTTTCTCACTTCCTCTCCTCAAAAGGACACAAGGACAAAATATAATGAAAGAATCTCATGGGTTGGGATAAGGATAGGGACTTCACTCAGCAATTGCCATTGCTGGCAAAACAGACTCAGCATAAGGGAGATTAACATAACAGAAAACAAACTGAAAACACCTTCTTCCCCATTCACCAGAATGTACTGTTGTACAGTACCAGAATATACTCCGGAAGTATACCCACAGCCTGAGGTGTGACCCCTGAGTGCTGCCTCAACATTGTCAGCTCACTGCTGGAGGTAGGCTGTTCCTTGTGCCTATGGGGAGGCTGTACTGCTGGCTTGATTTCAGCTGGGATAGAGTTAATTTTCTACATAGCAGCTAGTATGATGCTATGTTTTTGATTTAGGATGAAAATAATAACACACCAACGTTTTAGTTGTCACTGAACAATGCTGACACTGAGTCAAGAACTTTTCTGCTTCTCATGCTGCTCTGCCACTGAGGGGGCTGGGAATGCACAAGGAGCTGGAAGGAAACAGAACTAGGACAGCTAACCCAAACTGGCCAAAGCGATATCCCATACCATATAATGTCATGGTGATCAACAAAACCGGGAGAAATTGGCCAGGAGAGCTGCCATTGTTGAGTACTAAATGGTCATCAGTTAGTGATGAGCAGCTGCATTGTGCATCACTTGTTTGTATGTATTTTTTTTTCCTTTTTTCTTTCTTTTTTTCCCCTTTACTGTTCAGTTAAACTGTCCTTATCTCAACTCAGTCCACCATCCCACTGTGGGGGAGAGAGAGCAAATGGCTGTGTGATGCTTAGCTGCCTGCCAGGTTGAACTACAACAGCTGCCAAGACTGAACAGAAAATAGAAGTTTCACTGTTGCTGAAAGAGAAAACAGAAAGTGTGGAAAATATTATTTGTGCGATGTTACCCACGCATAAAAACAATAGTTTGATTTCATCATCAAATTTATTCAAAACCAAATGTATGTAGCTACAGAATATTTCAAAGTTTACTAGGAAATATACAGCTTTGATATGGAAAGCTTGTTTCTAAGTTTAAAGCCTTTCCACTCTTCCTTTCTCTTGGCTAAAAATATAGAAAATCTTTGTTGCAAGTCAGGATTTTCGTATGAGTAACATTTTGGTCTTGATTGTATTTTCCATTCCTTTTTCCCTTTGTCCTTCTTCAAATACTTAGTTTTATATCTTCATCTTCAGGAAAATTCTCTTTTATTAAAGTTGAGTGATGACAATTACATCCTGTGCAATTTTAATTGACTTTTCATGCTGTCAACAGACATTCATCAATTTTTTTTTTTTTTGGAATAACAATATTTTCCTGCATTGAACAATGCTCTATAAGGTTGCTGTTGTGCCATCAACATTTCTGTGATTATTTTTACTAAGAAAATCTGTTTCGTTTGACAGTCTATACCTATACTACCAAACAAAGAGATGTCTAGAGTTCATTATCTGACCTGTCGACTAGTTTCTATATCTGTCTTCTTTCCACCTGCTTAGTCTCTGATGAAGGCTAACTATATCTTTTCTTCTTTATTCTCAATCACTAATCTCCTCTTGTCTCAAATTATGTATCTCTCTCCTTGAAGTGCTCTTATTTCTTGTGTGTTCTTCAGAGTCTAGTGACTGAAATAATGTCTGAGCAGGTTTGTGGCTTACCAGAGTAATGCTTTTGTGGTGAGAAACTGAGAGATATTACTGCATACCGTCTGGTGAGTCAAGTAGGGGTATGTTATTGTACCAAGTCTCTGGGGACTGTGCTAGAAAAAAATAAAAGGCAATGTCTAAATGACAATTCTGTTGTTGTCTTCTCTGTAATGTCTCTGGAGAAGAAGTCTTAGGATGGACTAGAACCAGTACTACGTCAGATTTCACATTGAAGAGAATTATTTGGAAGCATCCAAAGCATAGCCAGGGAAAAGGCTGACAGTTAAAGAGTGTGTGTAAACAATCATCTCTCTGTTCCCAATTCATAGGATGAGAGACGATTGTTTACACGCATTCTTTATTATTTGACAGTGTAGATATATCCAGTGGAACTCTTTGACTGACAACTCAGCAGGGTAAGCATTTATGTTTTCCCCCACTTAAGTGGTATGTGGAATACATATTCTGAAGCCAATTGCACCCCAGTGCTCCAGACATTGTCATCTTTCCTTTCTGTGCCTGTCCAATCCAGTATAAATACAACCAATTTCACCCAGAAGATGAGAGTTTGGGGAGGGTTGATTATAAAGCCAAATAAAATCAGGTTTCTCTAATCTGTGCTAGATCAATTTACTCACATTTACTGTATCAATTTTGTCAGCTATTGAGACTTCAGATATCTATGACTAGAGAGCAGTATTTGAAGTCTTATTAATTTTGCACACTAAATTAGGTAGTTCAAGATATTTAAAGGAAAAATCACATGTGAAGGCCAAAACATTTCAAATATAGAGCTTTACTAAAGGAGCACTCAGAGTTTTATATCTTTCCTTCAACAAAATAATTTGTAAAACATTCTTTGTCAAATGAATACCTACTGAAGTAAAACACATTACTCATCATATTTCAAACCCCATTTAGATCTAAATAGAGATTCTGTGGTTGTAGGATATTTTCTGTCAATATATTTTTTTTATCACAAGTGACAGTTTTACTTTTCATTAAGATGTCATGTTTCATTTTGTAAGCTATTTGACAACCTTGATAGTAACATGAACTGGAAAGAATGTAAAGCATGCAATGCCTGTCCACTTACGGAACACATAACTAACGCCATAAAAAATAAAATTGTTTTGTATTGTTTTGGTTTTGCTAAGAAGGAATTCTCTTTTGTTTAAGTATAATAGATTTGAGTGCTTGGACAAATGTCATATGATTTTATTAAGCAATTATTGGTGCTAGTACTCTTTTATCCATCATGTGAAGTTTCCACATCAGAAAATATCTAGAAAAGTTGTAAAGAAAAAATGAGCTGTCATATTTTGCTTATAAGTTTCAAGTACAGTTAATAGCAAGTGGCTGTGAATTTTGAAGATTATTTTCATTTTAAAGGAAAGGCAAACTATAACAATATGTGGAAAAATGAAAGTTCAGAAAAGCAATATTTGAGAAAGATTATTTTGATTTAGATTTTCCAAATCAAAATACATCTCTTCAATTTGTGGATCCAAATAAATTTTTTTATTGATTTTTATGATTATTGACATCAAAATTCTAAAAATACAGTGGTGATTTTTAAAGCATGTCTCATCCCACTCAATGGGTTGCAAAGAAGGTGAGTGTCTGAAATCCCACCAGATAGGACACTCCCTGCTCGACGGGGGTCCCAGGAGCGATGGAGTGGGACAACGACTCAGAGGAAAAATGCAAAATAATTTATTGAGTTTTCCAACCACAGATGGTCAAGTTCCTAGAGGCAAAATTAGGCAAATTTCTAACAACTATAATAAACATTATGGATAAACAGGTACTTTGGCATAGGTGTTATTTCCTATTCAAATACTTCAACTTATTTATAGGCAAAATTAGGCAATAGCTACTAAAGAAAATGAGTGAAAAGAGATCAAGGGGGGAAAAGTGTGTAAGGGACTGAAAGAGGAAAAGAAAATAAAAGCAAAAGAGACAGATTTTTTCACCATATCCTTGGATCCAGCTGAATCTTAATCTGTGGATGGAGGGTCAGCAAAGACAAAATATTTGTGTTCACCTTTATATAGTCTAGATGGTCAAAAACCACCCTTGGGATGACGACTGCTCTGCATCTGTGCAGCTCAGCATTCCAGAAGATTCAGGAGTTTTCGGCATACAGGCCCTCCTCAGTAAATTATCACAAAAGGAAGTGGGTAGAACAGCTTACTGCCCTGCTTCCACAGGACCTGATTCAGTCCTCCACTTTCCCTCTCAGCCAGAGTTCTTGAGTAAAGCTTCTCTGTTACAGAACACGTCACTACATTTCTGTAACCAAGTTCCTTCACTAAAGTGTACGTAGAAGAATATGTCAATTTAGGACTATGGTTATAAAATTCCTATGATGTGTCATGAAGTATTCTGGCAAAAAGGTCGTATAGTTCTGCAGAATTAGTCCTGAAATATCAAGCATAGGAATTTCTGAGCTGCCAAAAGAGTAGGTTGTATTCACACACATACATAATTTGGTGTGTATTGTTATGTTTTCATGTGAATGTATAATAAAAACTTAAGCTAGCTCTACTTGTATAACTCAGTGATATGGAATGCACTTTCTGTTCGTGCTGTCAGTTTCTGTGTATCTTCTACATAATTGACAAAGTTTTTTCCTCTCTGTTTATCTTCCTGAATGTTACTTTGTGAAGTGCCTTTAACAGCACTCTCACTCAAATTTCTGAAAGTCCTCTTAGATACCCACCTTGTTTTCATCTTGCTGCCTGCTTGCTACTATAATGGTACATCTTACTCTGCTTCACCACTTTTGTCTTATGATTCTTAGTGATACATTCTAGATGATTTCATTTCAGACCCAATTGTCAGGTTGAAATAACTGGCAACAGGGAGGCAGATCATTTGCAGAGCACATGCCAGGTGTAGTGGTGAACTTGCAGCAGCCAGGAGGCAAAGAAAGTTGGATTCACTCCAGGGAAAAATTCTGTCCTACTTTTCTGCCACTTGCTGGAAACATGTTAGAATCTATAGCTAAGAGATTTAAAAAAATTTAGATGCTACCTATCTTCTCTGAGAAATGTGATCTTTCTCCAAAACAACTAGAAGTTAACCAAAATTGAGAAGACCCTATTCTTTCATATACTGTGTTTGCTACTCATGTTCAAAGGTAAAGTGGTAAATTAAAATAATCTGAAGAAATAATTATTCTAATCTTCCTTTTATATTCCGTGAGGTTTGCACTCCATAAAACAATTAGTAGTAGTGCTAGGTAGATAACGGGGATAGATCAGAAGAATTTACTCTTTCGGTTGCCTATTTTTCTCCATTGAATATAAGAGAAAGCGAGGGCAGCCATTTCAAATACTGACATTTATCCCCTAGATATCAACACACACTTTGTAACTGAATATGGATATATATTAGCTATGGAATTAGGGATTATTGTGATAGGAGTGTTAAGATGACTGATGTATTAGTCCAGTTTCCACCTCCAAAACAGATGGAAATTAACAACTATCAATTGCTATTGATTACCAATTGCTATCACTATCTTTTCTGAAGCAGTCACTGCTTGCTGATTGTACCTTATATCAGCTGACAATAACACAGAGTTGATACTGTGCAGTCACTGCCAATGGTTGCAGGCCTTGCCATATCTTATTCATCAAAATTGAATTGACCAGACATGAGAGTTTCTTGATGAGAAAAAACAGAACTGAATTGAGTGAATTCTTTAGTTCCCATCATTCTCATCACTGATATTATGTTCCTTGTCCCTTTGCTGAAAAAATTGAAGGATCGTATCTGTCTCTAACATAGTTCAACTTAATCTGGGAACTTTGATTTGTCAAGTATCTTTCCTATTTCTGCATTCTTTGTTTCTATCTTGCAGATTTTGCTACTTGCATATGGTTTTAAATTCTTCCTTTGTGCAATTAATCCACAAGATTTCTTTTGCTTCTTTGCCATTACATTTTATTTAAACACATAGATTTAGCTATGTTACAAAATGCCTACACATTGCTGCTGGATATGCTGTTTTTTGGTATGCTTATGCTTGGTTCAGGGAAAGTAAACATTATTTATACCTTGCTTAGTCTACAGTCTGTTCTGCTTCTTGAGTGCAACAGGTCTCTGCTTTGGCAAAACTGAAGAAAATCTCCTACTTTATTCTGCAAAGATATCAATAAACCATAAAATCTTAGATTGAAGTCTTCCTCTGCTATTATTTAGAGATAAGTGTGGGCTGATTTGCAAGCATAACTACCCCTATAGAGATAAATAAATAAACAAAAATTAAAGAAGAAATAACAATAATAATAAACTTCTTAAAGTCTGTTTCTGCTTTTTCTAGATCACTTAATTTGGAAGACATTGTATTCGGATAAATTACTTTGTACGTGTTGTGGTTTGAGCTGGCAGGTCTGAAAAACACCACACAGCCTTTCGCTCACTTCCCCCTCCCTCCTCCCAACTGGGATGGGGGAGAGAATCAAGAAATAAGGTAGGACTCGTGAGTTGAAATAAAGCTGTTTACTAACAGAAAAGGAAAATAGAATAAAATAACAGTAATTATAATTATATACAAAACAAGTGATTGTACAAAGCAATCACTCACCGACCGTGACGGATGCTTAGCCAATCCCCAAGCAAAACAGGCCCTCCCCACTCACTTCCCTTCCTTATATTACACGTCGTCTTATGGTATGGAATATACCTTTGGTCAGTTTGGATCAGCTGCCCCATTCTTGTCCCCTCCCAGCTCCCTGCGGCTCCCCTAGCCTCTTCACTCTCCTGGCAGAGACATACAAATGTCCTTGGTTCTGTTCAACACTGCCTGGCGTTATCAGCCGTGTTTTCCTTCCAGAACCAAAACACAGCTTTGTAGCAGACACAAAGGGAGAAAGTTTCAGTTAGAAACTAAGACAGTACAACACCCACCTTCAGGTTAAAACTATAACCTTTTTTTTTTCTTCCTCTATACAGAACAGCTCCTCTAGGAACAAGTAACAGTTTTCACATAAAATGCATTTTCTAACTCCTTCAGACAATTAAAATGCTGTGCAAACTTGTCATTAACTTATCTGTTAGCAGTGAGATGCAGCAAGTCATACTATTCATTGTTTATGAACTACCATTGGATCTTTAAGACAGGGCACTATGTCACATAAGCTCTCTAGTCTCCTACAGGCACTCTGGGCAAAATTTTTATGGACCGTCAAGCCCCAGTGAATTCCGATTGTTTTAATATTGCTCTAGCTCTGGTGGTTCAAGAATTTCAGCTGATAGCAGCCAACTACCTCCTTTCTCAGCTCCTGTGGAGTTCTGCTCAGTGGTGTGGTGAGAGAAAGTAATATTTTCAATAGATTTCCCTGAAAGTATTTGTTGCCTTTAGCTGTCAGATTGTAAAACTGCCTTCACCTAAGTGACTGACGAGCCAAATGCATTTAGGATTCTATTTATAAAAGGGCAGGTTTTCAAATAACAAGTGTAGCTTTTCTCTGTCTAGACATAACCACAGGAAACATGAGATATGACAAAAAATTATGCAATGTGAGTCACTAGTCTAACAGATGTACAGGTGCATTTGGCAAGACCCTTTCAGTGAAAGCCATAGTGAAACTGCACAGAATTTCATTTTCACCTGCTCTTTTGGTAAACATCTGTAATCTGATGGCATATATTTAGCAGAAGTAGTGAAGAACTTTGATAATTATCCTTAGCTCTGTAAACTATTCTGTCATTTGAGAATTTTTAGCAACTTTGCACCAACTGGAATTGACTTTCTGTGTCATTTTAGAATAAGAAACATTTTGATATTTGAGACATTTTATTTGCACTTACATATGTTGAATTGAATTATAACTGTAAAAGCATGTGATGACTAAAACAAGAAACAGATTAGGAAGAAGAAAAATAAATACTTTGGCAGATCTTGATCCACTTACATTTTCACAATATTGGAAATCTTCAGGAACATGGGCTTTTGTGATTCAAGTGAGGCTTGCCTTTATGCTAACTTCACAATAAAAGATTTTTGACATTAGTTAAATTTTTCTCTATTACATCATTTTGTACTACAAGGGAAAGAAGAGAATCAATTTTCAAAACAAAGCTGCTCCAAAGCGTTTTGAAAAGAAAATATCTGAATTCCTCATTGAATACTGGTTATGCAAAAACACATCAAATATTTGGAACAGGATTTCACATCAACTAATAGAAGATCTTCAGAAGTAGAATCTGAATCTGGTTTATTCTAATTGCACTGAGCATGTCAGGATTAACTGTCTTTAGGAAGACTTTCCCTTAAAAAGGAGAAACTCAGATATACTGTAGAACTCTCTAAGTTCTCCTAACTCTTCAATGAAATTTTAAGAAATAAAAGTTCTTTTGAGAAAGAGAGATAATACTTACTAGAGATGTTTGGAAAACAAAACAAAACATTTTGGTATTTCTTGAAAAAAATACAAAATTTATCACTTTGTACATGTTTATCTGAAAATAAGTAATAATTTAAAACAATACAAAAATATTTGCTATTATTTAAAGTAAATACTAAAAATCAAAAGAGTTTTTAAATCAGGTTGAGAAAAAAAATTCCTTTTAAATATCTTATTTTGATGCTTTCTTGATATAACATTTCTTTCAGATTAAACATTTTCTCTACCAGATTTTAATGTGACTCTTTAATTTAGTTAATGTGATTTGCAATTATGGTTCTGTTTTTGTGTGGAAGGGTGCTTTTGTTTATTTGTTTCTATGCTTCGTTTTTTCCTGGGCTATGTATTAAATTATTCTACTTTAGGGTTAAATATTTTAAAAAATGTTAGGTTTTTCTTTTTTTTTTTTTTTAATCTCAAGAAACTTCAGATGTAATTTCATCTAATTTAGAAGGTATCTTCTAAATATTTTAAGAAAAATGTTTCATGAAATTTAGTTCTCTTTTTCCTAATTTTGTTTTTCTTTGCTTCCTCAACTTCTGTAAATCAATTTACCTGTGCTTACTTCCACTTTTATGTATATAGTACATATGTAATATGTGAATATATACACATATAAAGTCTAAATGTAACTTTTAATTTCCAAGAGTATTTCAGATACTCTGTCACTACAATTCTTTCTGAATTCCCTCTCCCCTCCCCCCATTTTTTTTTGTTAGACATCTTGTATACTATGTGAATATATTACTTATGTCTCAATACATATTTCTAACCAGAGCAATTTTCTTACAATTCATTTTATCTTTGGAGTTAGTTATATATTGACATTAAGAAATTGATACATTGTTCTTTAATAATTTTTGTTCCCTATATCACAATCTTCTTCTTTTCTGCCTATTATTTTCTTCTCTCTCCTTGATTCCTATCTCTATTATCTCTTGTTTTTCCTCCTTTTTGTTTGATAAAAATCATTGTTTCTAACATTTTTTTTCCAAAGAAATAATAAATCCTTTTAGTTTCTGAATTTAGCTTCCAAATAAGCAAATTTAGAGAAAGAATCAGAACTCATTTTTGTCATAAATACGCCCTTGCTCTCTAGCTACAGGTGATGGAGAGAAAGCGATGGACTTTTCTTCTCTATTGTCAAACAGAAAGTCAGCATTTCAGGAAGAAAGAACACGTAGATGTGTTCTCAAAGGACTCCTATGCTAAATATGACGCTATAGGATTGTGTATAAGAGATAGAAATGGAATCGAAGTATCAGGTGTTTTAAACTGTGATTTTTGTCTGCTCTTTAATCTATCATCTGCTGTATTTTTCAGGTTATCAGCAAAATCATAACACTTCAAAGTAACCGTTTTTTCTAGTTTTTGTTTTCTTTTGTTTTTGACTACATAAAAGTCAGTCATACAATATGCTTCTTTTTAAGGTATGCAAACAGATGACTAGAGCCTGTTGTAAGTTTTAGCTAACACAAAACACCACGAGGAACTGCTGGAAGTGACA
>WBMW01000712.1:544000-567838 GCA_013396635.1 Penelope pileata | reverse complement strand
TCAGAGGGCTGGAGCACCTCCCCTACGAGGACAGGCTGAGAGAGTTAGGACTCTTCAGCCTGGAGAAGAGAAGGCTGCGGGGGGACGTGATAGCAGCCTTCCAGTACCTGAAGGGGGCCTACAGGAAAGCTGGGGAGGGGCTTTTTACAAGGATAGGTAATGATAGGACAAGGGGTAACGGTTATAAACTGGAAGAGGGTAGATTTAGACCAGATATAAGGAAGAAATTCTTCAGTGTGAGGGTGGTGAGACACTGGAACAGGTTGCCCACAGAAGTCGTTGATGCCCAGGGATATTCCAGGAAGGGGCTCCCTGGAAGTATTCAAAGCCAGGCTGGATGGGGCTTTGAGCAACCTGGTCTAGCGGGAGGTGTCCTTGCCCATGGCAGGGGGGTTGGAACAAGATGATCTCTAAGGTCCCTTCCAACCTGAACCTTTCTATGATTCTATGATTCTAAGAGAGGAATGAGGTAAACTGCTAAAGAGCGGTCACTGTGCCAGCCATGGTCTAGTCTGAATAATTCATTGCAGCTTTGTTATCTAAAAGGAAAAATGAATGCAGAAATTGCCTGTCCTGATACTGCCATAAAATTAGTCATTTTCTCTGTCACAAACACGTGTTCTGCAAGTATAATTAACTCATTAATTAGAAATTTTCTGTCCCTATAAGCTACCTGTAAAAACCTCACATGCTGCACTAGTAATGCAATCTAAGTTATAAAATAACACATTTATTTTAATTGATTACAGCAAATTGAGGTGGGCTTTTTGGGAACATCTTCGTAACTCTGATTTGGGAATCTAAGTAAAAATTGATATTGTTACTTGGAAAGTCAGGTGTTGCTGTAGGATTTGGTGTATTAGGGATGGAATGGAGACTAGAAGGGAGGGTTGATATTCTATTAGTTGTGTTGAAACATTGGTGTAGGAAGTTGGTTTAGTAGTATTGAAAGTAATTCTGAGTTAGAGTTTTTTTCAAAAATTAACCTCCAGTTGTAAAAAATGCATGCTTTCTTGTGTGTTTTTTTGTTTGTTTTTGTTTGAATGTTTATAGTTATGAGCATACTCCAAAGAATTCTTAAGTCTCCAATTTATGCACAGAGATCCTGCGTTATGAAAGGGAGCTATGACAAAATACTTATTTCCCAAGTGCGCTTTGGTGTTAAGGGGCTGAAGAATTAGGATTTTTTAGCTATATGTTGGAAAGAGAAGTGATGTTATCAGATCAGCATGCTAACTATTACAAATATCATGTTTTCCTTTATACCTTAATTTTATTTCGAGACCAAGAACAAGTCAATGTGGGCACCAGTATTGTTTGGACTGTGCTAAAGCAATCAAGAGGTTTGCTCCTAAAGAGAAAGTGTTATGAACTCCTGCATTCCTGGTTGTTTTTGCAGGATGGTTTAGTTCCTTTGTACAGCCCTTAGGGTCCACCAGTTCCTGAGGGGAGGGAGTTCCTCTTTGCTTTCTAAGCCTTTGCTACTGTCTGCTCTCTAATTCATGCCCTTAAACTCTTTATATTGTGTCAGGCACTCTAGATCAAGCATCTTGCCATGAGTTCCCTTAGGGGAGATGTTTGAACTTTTTTTTTTTTTCCCTCAGAAGAGTGGAAGAGCTAGACAGCGGTATAGCTAGATCATCAGTTTAGTTCTTGTACATCACTCTGTAATTCCAGGGGGATATCATGAAACCCCAGTGACTATCGTTGAAGCTGCAACCTCTTTAGTTTCCAGGCACATATTCCTTTTCGCCTTTTTTTTTTTTTTTTTTTTTTTTTTTTTAAAAANTTTTTTTTTTTTGGTTTGTTTAAAAAGTAAGCATTTAAAAAGTGGCAGCCACATGTTGATCCTACCCTGTGCAGACTGACTGGTTCTGGGGAATACACTGCCAGTGCAGATGTCTATTCCTTGGGCAAAATTCCCAGGGGTAAAGCTGGCATTTGGCCTGCAGGAGTAGATTACTATGGATTGTTTCCCAGGAACAGCTTTATGTATTATGTCGTTTTGCATCTGAAGTATATCTTTGGGAATACTCTCTTCATGACTTTCAGAATTCAGTCTGGATATTCACTCTGGAGTTATCTTTCATCTGAGTGCTTGTAATTATTCACCCCAAATTGTTCCATGTCAGAGCCATTTACTATAGTTGCAAACTCATGCAAAACTATCAACCCATGAAGGAAGAGCTGGGACCTGATGATTAAGTGTTTTGGCCTTGGAGTTGAGGAACCAAGTAGGCTAATTAATACTTTAAGGATTCTTGCTTATTGTCCCCATCGTTCATTTGAAATGAGTCTCTGCTTACAATATATTGTGATATCAATTACACATCTGTGCCTGGCATTTTTAATTAAAGGATTTTTATTTATGTATTTATTTGTTAGGGCCTATGTTATGAATTTCTTGAATGTCTATAGGGGAATGAAACATGTTTTCAGGTATGGGAGTATTCTGCCAGGCTTTTGCTGCAATTTGTCATTGCATTTGAGCTGTGCCATCATTCAGCCAAACTTCTAAGCACATGTCTGAATTTGATTCATTTAAGAATGCATTAATGTTACGAATTTGTTCAAGTGCTTTGGTAAATTAATATCTTCATTTATAAACTACAGATTTGGCTTCTAGTAGGGAATTTCAGTTATTAATTGTAATAATACTTGCATAATATTTTGAAAACCCAAAGAAATTGTGTTTTGGTTGGGCTAAGTTTTATATATAGAAGAGAAAGAGCTTCTGCCCCACCCTGGGCATCTTTAATAGTTTGGACAAATAATGGGAGGAAAAATAGTATTACCTGTACTGAATTATTGTGAAACTGCAATTCAGATAATTTTAGCAGCCTGTAAAGATCTCAAAGGATGTATACATAGCAATAGAAATGACCCCTTGCCTTCAGAGTTTCCAACTCCCAACCATCCATTCATTTTCCCTGAATGCTATCACATCTCTAAAAAAGTGTGCTCCTTTAATTAATTCAGCTGAAAGATACAAGTCCCTTTTAGAAAGAAAAGACCTATATTTGACATCCTTTGTCGAGTTTCCTGTAATTTGAAAATCTGGAATGGCTCTGCTCATGGGAGCTAAATGTTAAATCCAAATTCAATCCTTAGTCTATTAAAATACATCTCATTTTCTGTTCCCTCAAGCGGTATTGTCAAAATTCACTGCCCAGGTGTCTGGATGGAAGGAAGTTACAGCTGGTGTCTGTCCCAGTCTTTACCCTGATGTTTGTATTTGTCCATTTGACTGTATGCCACCTGCTGCAAGGGTGAGAGGGTGGGATCCCCTGTTTCTGAACAAGTCTTTCTGCCAGCAGAAGGTTATTCAATTAGGCGATTGCCCTGCTTAATGCTGCATGGAATGATGTAAACCGCCTGCACTCACTCTCCCTCCCTTCCCACTTGCTGGTGACAGCAGCCTTTTCTGTCCCTGGAGAATGGGGGAAGGTTTTCAATCTGTTCCGTTTTCCTATTAGCTTCTGACTACAGTTATTAGTTTGACATTTGTTTTGCTTCCTGGTTGGGATTATATTCAGTACAAACACTTTGTAGCAATATCTGGTAAACATTTGATAATATAATAAAACATTTTATCACCTCCACCTCTAGTGGAATAAATTTTTCTCTTGCCTACTGTCAAATGATTTTTAGGAAATTGCATATACATTAGGGCATCAAACTAGGGTCAGAAAGGAAAGAGTCACTGTGGCACTATGTAAGTACTATGGCACCATGAGACACTCCATGCAATTTTGAATTCTGAAACAAAAATTTTGTATTTGTAGCAATTTTTGTTTTCAAAAAAGGTTTCTTTGTATAGTTCATTTTACCACAATTAGTCCAATCTGTGGAAAGAGAAGCAGCATTTATCACTGTGGTTAGCCTAGCTTCACCAGTAGGTTCTTTTTGCTGTTTGGTTTCAACTGGATGCATGGCCTTGTAGCTTTTCAGGGTCTTTCCTACAGCTTGTGTGATCTTATTTTGTAGAGAGAAAAAGTAAATTAAAAAAGGTGGTGTGTCAAACAACCACCCTCTACAACATCTGCTTTATTAAGCATAATAACAACTCTTATATTTACCTTAGATATTTTCCTGAAATACGTGATATTTATGGTACCTTGAAATCTTAACATGAATCTGGAAAATCTTGCTCTAAATATGGCTGTCAGAACAAAATTAAATTTTATTCCGCTCTCATGTCCCTGAGGCCCTACTGAACCCAAGTGCCATAGTGTTGAATGTGAAGTAATTACATTCTGGTTTTGAGTGCTCTAAAGACAAAACTGTGTCTGATAGATCTTATTTTAGGTGAAGAGCATAACTGAAATTATTTTCCTACTTCTGTAGTGCTAAACTTTTTTTAAAACAAATTCTTGACATAATCTTCTAGTCTCTCAAATATTTCATTTATTTAGACCTTGTTGTGACTGGAAAAGTCTCTAGTCATTCTGTTAAGTCAACTTGGCTAATTTTCTGCTGTTTTTAGAAACTATTTTTTTCCATTTTAATGGTAAGTAGAAACAATCAGTCTGCTAACATGAATTAGAGCTGTGTTTGTTGCTTTTGGATATGTACGCTGTCTTTGCTATCTCCGAATTAACAATCTTATACCTGAATGTGACTGTTGAAAGACTTCTACAAACAACACACATTTTTCTGAAATAATAGAAGACAAAGTTTCTGAAAGAAAGATTTCATTTTTCTCTCTTCTTGCAAAGGAGGGAGAGCCCACAAGATTTCAGTTTCCTAATTTTTTTTTCAACAGATGTGTTCTTATATATCTAATTGTAAAATTCATTAATTTTTTAGGCCTCTCCCTATTCAATAAAATGTCAGTGATTCTGCACCTTCTGCACAGGATACAGTAAAAATGGAGAGCACATGGTTTTGTTATTTGTGGATATGTAATGGCAAGCTTGTAGTACTGAATCCCTATTAGTAGAGTATGTTGCCTCTTATTGAGGACCACGCTGTAGCACAGTGTTTTGAAATCAAACAGCCTGATGAACAATTACTGTGTAATTTCTCTGACATGTGAGATTCCTATATTAAAGCAGATGTACCAGGTTAGAAGTCAAATTCTAATAGGGCAAAGACAAATCATTGTTGACCTGCTATTCATGAAACCTTACACCACTATCTATTTATTTGTCTTTCTATCCAAGGCTGCAGAAGGATAATTTCAAAACATTAACATCAGATCAGTTTGATTAGATCAAAGTGTACTTATTGACAGTTAAACCAACTGTAGAGCCTAATGTGCTCACTTAAATGTGGAAAGAGTTTCATTTCCTCTTCAGCTGAAACTAATTCTTGATATTATGAATGACCTGTTGAATAATTATGGGATTATCCTGAGTCTTATAGAAATTCAAGTCCATGGCAAAAGATATCTATATTCCTAATATCACTCTAATTGGAGCTCTCTTTGAATCTGGAATTGTTAGTTATTTCTCTAAATGTACTTGAATTAATTTTAATTCTTGATCTACTCAAAAGATAATGCTTAGCCACGAGTGATATTATGTGATAATGTGTGGTTACAATGAGTATAGAAAACACTGTATGAAATGAATTTCTGGGTGTGTCACCCATCTGTTTTCATTTTAACAGAGTATTGTAAAGAAATACAGGGGGCTAAGTATGTAGTGTAAACTAAAAAAAGTCCCTTCCTATGTAGTCAGACTTGTGCTGAGCACCTGACTTAAAGTACCTGGTAATAGCCACTTTTTTGGAGAAGGGTGAATAGAAAGCCAAATGTTTTTGAGGAAAAAAAAAAAAAGTGTATTGCTGCATAAGAAATCTCTATAAGAATGACTGAGACACAGTTGTATAACTTCCAAGTGATTATAACATGTTAAAGGACAAATAGATTCTGTTTATCTGTAGAGTGATGAAATGCAGTATGTCTTCAAAACCATTCTTTACTAAAAATAACAGAATAAGTAACTCTCAGAAACAAATAATCTCCCAATATTCTAAATCAAATGAGTAACTTCTGGGGAATAATAATTGTTTAAAAGTGGTTCCAGTTCAATTCAAGAAGCACGTGCAAATAGTGTTTTGACAGTTTGAAAATTTTGCTATAGTCCCATATATAGGCACACGCAGGAAAATGTATTTAGGAGACAGTGTATTTAGAAGTGCATCTTTTTGTTGCAAATTGTTTAAATAATCAGGAAAACGACGAAAAAAGACCTGTCAGGTTATGTAATATGCCCATTATGATATATATATGATTTATACATATATATAAAATTTATACTCAAATAGCCTTATACTTTGCAAGCAAAAACAGAGTCCATGCTATAGTAGTCTATTTCTTCTACTGTAGAAGACATTTCTTCCTTTATCATATGACAGTTTGTGCCTCTTGATGGGGCACAGCCCTAGGCATCTAAACTGAGTTTAGATGTGTTAAATATGAATGTCTAATAGCTACAGTCATGATTAGATACAGGAAACCTGTATTTGATATCCTTCTTCAAAGCAGACAGTTTTCACCCAGTTAGCAGTGCATTAACCTCTGATTGTCTCAGTACCCAGGTTAAACAGGTTAGTCCATAAACCAGCTGAAGATTATTTGTATGCTGTTAGTATCTCTACACTACAGAAGAGGAAGGATCAGAACATTTGAAAGTGTTCTCAACTAGATTTAAAACTTCCTTTAATTCTCTGGGCATCCCAAAGTTAAATATTTTTCTTATCAGTAGTTACAGTGGTAATAAAGTGTTGTGGTTTGAGCCAGCGGGTCAGAAAACACCATGCAGCCTTTTGCTCACCATCCCCCCCTGCCCTTCCCAGCTGGGATGGGGAGAGAACTGAGAACAAAAAAAAAGGTAGAACTTGCGGGTTGAGATAAAACTATTTACTAACAGAAAAGGTAAATAGAATAAGATAACAGTAATGATAATTATATACAAAACAAGTGATTGTACAAAGCAATCACTCACCGACTGACCGATGCTTAGCCAATCCCCAAGCAAATGGGCCCTCCCAGCTCACTTCCCTTCCTTATATTACATGATGTCATATGGTATGGAATATCCCTTTGGTCAGTTTGGTCAGCTGCCCCATTCTTGTCCCCTCCCAGCTCCGTGTGCCCCCCCAGCCCCTTCACTGGCGGAGACACAAGGAACTGAGAATGAAAATGTCCTTGGCTCTGTTCAATGCTGCTGGGTGTTATCAGCCTTGTTTTTCTTCTTGAACCAAAACACGGCTTTGTAGCAGACACTAAGAGAGAAAGTTTCAGTTAGAAACTAAGACATAAAGGCTAAATAAATGTGTACAGAAAGCAAATTCTACCCATTTCCTCAGATGAAGAATGGTTACTTAGAGAGGCTTGGACAAATGAAAAGACATGATGAAAGAAATTAATATAAAGACTCAAAAGCTGAAAATCAGTGAATTTCTGTGAGCACAAGTGCATTCATATACACCTCAAATTGTCATTCAAGACCATCACACGCAGATCTTTCCAATTCCAGAGTATCATGAAATCAGCAGTTCTGCTAAGTTTTTTCAGTATTTGTTGAAATGCTTTAACACTCTGCTGTATAAGAGAGGAGACAACCCAAAGAACTGGCTGAAAAGCAGGAGAGAGACATGAATTGAGGAGAGCAGGAAGAAAATACTGCTAAGGTAGTGCTAATCAGAAAGACCTAGAAGCTAATAAAACTATTAAAAGCCAGAATCAAATCAGAATCTGTAATACAGTGAAAAAGCTTGTGTATTTTTTACCTTTCTTGGTAATAGTTTCCGTCACAGCACAGTAGCTTTACAATACACCAAACTGACAGATGCCAAGAGAGGTGATTCAGCCTCCTTATCATCAAATATCATTCTGTTTTTTGAATTTTATTGAGGAGAAATGTGCTGTTTCTTTTGGATTAAGTCCTCCAGTCTCCTTTTAACTCAGTGAGACTTATTTCCAAGCAAATTTAAAAAGAGGAAATGATATGAAGATTCAAAACCTATGAAAAGAAAGATGAAATAAAACATTTCCAAATTGAGTAACACCAGATGTATTTTGTTTAAAAAAATATGAATGTAAAGAAGTTGGTTTGGAAACAAACTGCAGAATCGTATAAAAAGTGAAGATGAAGGAAAGAGGTAGATGAGTGTGAGCAGATGGAGATGAAAAATACTGTATGCAACTATTGAGAAGAAACAGGGCTGAAAAAAATGTTGTAGAATAAGCTATTATAAAACTCTTTTTGTCTTTGTCTCAAGATAGAATATGACCTGAAAAAGGACTGGTTTTAGATCACACTACTTAGTACACATTGTGCTTTCAGCTGGACTGGTGCAGTTGGTACATGACGACATGACACCATAATTATATCTGTAAGGTAACACTGAGGTGATTTTTAGTTCTTAAATAGTATTATAGAAGAAAGTTGCACTGTATTAAGAAGCTTAAATGCCAGTTTAGTCTGATGCATAAGTTCCTGTGATGCTGTGCGGTTACTGGCAAACCATTCTCTGCAAATTTCTAATTGAAGGAAACATGATCTCTTGATGGACTCTTGACAAATCTTCCTTTAGTACTAGAAACTGACACGGGTCAACTCTATTTTCAAGACAAAAAAAATTCCAGTTGAAATAAAGATAAGAAACAGACTTATAGCCTTGCTGTCAGTGGCAATTGCTGAATTAGGTCAAGGATATTATTAAACCCACTGCACTATTACAAGAGCTCATCTCCCCAGCCCTTAAGGATTATTACTACAAATCAGTTTAGAAAATGACAAAATTCTATTTGGAGCAAGCTTTTATTTGGCACTTACATCTGCTTAATGCTGTTTGTGTACAGAATTAAACTAGACTCATTATACTGTTTTTAGTTTTTTGAATGTGTTCAAATTAAGTAGAAGTCCTCCTGGAGATCTTAATGGAAGTGCACAGCAGCACTCAGAGCCTGCAAGTGCAGCCTGAAGGATGAGCCCTTACATATAGAGCATACAGCACTTTAAGGCCAGAGCAAATAGAAAAGCTTGGGGATGAGAGTTAGTGACTGAGGCAACAAAGGGAGCCTTGTGGATAGTGTCTACTACAGGCTGCCTGATCAAGCAGAGCCTGTTGATGAAACCCTTCCTCCAGCTCCAGAAGGTGTTGCAATCGCAGGCTCTCGTCCTGCTGGGGGACTTCAAATATCCAGACATCTGCTGGAAAAGTAGCACGACAAGCTGTAGGCAATCCAGGAGGATCCTGGAATGCATTCAGGATAACTTCTTGAGCCAAGTAATAGACAGCCCCACCAGGGAGGATTCAATACTGGAACTGCTGCTCACCAACACAAGTGAACTGATTAGTCACAGCAGGACTAGAGGATGCCTGGGCTGCAGTGATCACATAACAGTGGAGTTCACACTCCTGGGGGATATGAGACAAAGAGTAAAACCAGGATGATAAAGGTGAAGGGAACCAAGCAGAGCTGGCAGATCTTTAAGGAACACCTTCCCTACAAGGACAGGCTGAGAGAGCTGAGGTTGTTTAGCCTCGAGTAGAGAAGACACCAGGAAGACCTGATAGCGGCCTTTCAGTATCTAAATGGGGGCTATAAGAAAGAGGGAGACACTCTTTAGGAGGGTTTGTGGTGGTAAGACAAGGGGAAATGGTTTCAAATTAAAAGAGAGGAGATTTAGATTGGATATAAGGAAAAAGTTTTTAGAGTAAGGGAGGTGAAGCACTGGCACAGGTTGCCCAGAGATGTGGTAGAAGCCTCGTCCCTGGAGACATTCAAGGTCAGGCTGAACCGGACTCTGAGCAACCTCATCTAGCTGTAGATGTCCCTGTTCATTGCAGGGGAGTGGGACCAGATGACCTGTAAAGGTTCCTTCCAACTCAAACGATTATATGAATCTGGCTGGGTAGCAAATGGAAATCAAGGGCAGTCTGGCCAAGGCTAGCCACTGCTCTGAGATTGGAAAAAGTGGTAGAGCATTTTGTGCTTAACCTTCCTTTGGAAATTGTTCCTTCATGGGAAGGCAGAAGTAAAATATGGATCATGTCTGTAATTCATACAAGCCAGTGTGCATCAATAGAAATGTGTGCTTTACTGGAATTAGCCTTCAAAGGAAGATGTCAGCTGTATTGATCACAAAGCCCTCTCTTATGCATGTGAATTTAGATTTATATTTATAATTAGTAATCTGAAATTTAGATTGAAGTGTAAATTTTTTGCTAATGAATGCCCTCAAAATCCATGACACTGCAGCAGAGAAGTATATGGCCAACAATGTTTTGCTTTATACTGGTAAATCTCAGTTTTGATTTATACTCGCACCACTCGAAATGGCAACATTAATTTGTCTGAAAATTGGTAAAACAAATTTGATGTGAGCTATGACCTTATATGCCAAGCTTTATCCCAGAATATATACATATGTATGTATTAATGTTTGAATTACAAATCTCTGAAAAGAAGTTTTATTACAGAAGTACTGCTATAGTCTTAAGTGTTATGGTGTGGCTGTAATTTTGTTAAACAGTAGGTATATGTTTTGCTAGCTGCTAAGTAAT
This sequence comes from Penelope pileata, assembly GCA_013396635.1. Taxonomy (NCBI): domain Eukaryota; kingdom Metazoa; phylum Chordata; class Aves; order Galliformes; family Cracidae; genus Penelope; species Penelope pileata. Next base: position 557,314 of record WBMW01000712.1, on the reverse strand, counting down.
ATTTCTCAAATAGTAAGTGCTGAACACAGAAGTGACAGAGAAAAACAGCAGTGACAAAAGAAATCAGCAATTGAAGTGCAGAAATAATAAAAGGACAAAAGTATACTATAGGAATTACATAAGATGAAAATCATTTGGGCATCTAATTATTACATGTGTATGTGGAGATAATCATACATGGACATTCATGAGGTATACGTTGTGTTTGTCGTGTATTTCACGACTCAGTTTTGTTAAGGGAATACAACAACACTCTACTTCTGTAATATGTGAGATAACACTTTTATAGAAGGCAATGGAAGCAATTATTATAGCTAACTACCACGTGACTCAAAATATAATTTCAGTGAAATTATTTTATTATGTACTACACTATATCTGTACTTCAAAAAAAAGTATTCTGCCTTTATTTTGTGGATGTGCTGGTTATCCCATAAATTTAAAAATATTCAATAATATCTGATCCTGAATTATTTTCTTAGGACAAATTCTCATTTTGACCTGTAGAACATTCTCTTAAGATTCACTTTTTATTGGATGTCATTTAAATCAGATAAAAACAGATTGAGTTTGTGTTGTTTTCAAGTTTTCATTCAATAACTTTCTTCCCTTTTAAACTTAATTAAAAATATTTTGCCTAATTAAAACGTAATTTTGGCTAAACTTCCTAGGAAGTGTACAGCATTAGTTAATAAAGATGTACCTTTATGATAATCAGACAAATTCTCTACAAATATTCTTGAGAGCTGAACTCAGTCAAATCATATGTTGACGTAGAAAGAACCCATTTAAATTATATCTTACATAAGTAGGACTATGCTTGAATTATGAAAGGATGAGATTTTTTAAAAGTGTACAAGATAAGCATTTATAGTGAGAATGTTCTCTTTATTGACTTTACTCAAACTGTAAGATGGTAAGCATTCCAATGCTATAATTTATTGAGAGGTATTTGTTACCAGAAAATAGAGAAGAGCAGCGTCTCGTTTTGATGCAGGGAATGGCAACATTTTAAGGGCAAACTTTCTTTTAGTGGAAATCCAAGATTGAATAAATTAACATATTTTGTGATTTTTTACCTTAAAAATATAAAAATATGCTGAAGGATGAGGGACAGGCAGAAGCCATGTCTGTGGTGTCAGCTTTTTGTATTAATTGCACTCCTGTTTAGCAGAAGCACAAGCTTGTCTTGAGAACTCCCATATTTTTCCCTGATATATATCATAATTAATACGAAAATTTGGTAAAAATTTTTTGTGTTTCAACTTGGGTTCAGGTTCTTTTCTAAATCATCTTTATCCAAAGTGAGTTAGCTTTTATATCTTAAGTGTAGTGGTCTAACATGTCTGAACATTTGAAGAATTTGAACTTCTGTGGGAGTATATAAACAGGAACAAAAGTATTCACCTCCTGTGAATAGCCAAAACAAGCTAACGTTTACTTACAGCGCACTCTCTTAGTTGCTGGAATTCTACCCTTTCTCAATATCTGCACTTTCTTGATGTACACCAGGAGAGGAATTGGATAGCTTGCAACTTTGATGGTTCTGTCTCTGTTTATATTTCTGCATATGCAGTTTTCATAGCCTCCATGGTATTTTTCATCAGACTTTAATCATTTCCTATATTTTCTTTTTGCAAGGTCTTCTGGCCTTGCTATTGTCTTTGTAGAGCAGAACACCAAGGGAATTCTTAAGCTAACTAAAAGTTAAAATAAGAACCATTCTTACTTCTTAGCGCCTCATGGATATAACACAGCAAGCTAACAATCTTTTAAATTGCAGCTTTAAGGTTCCATTGGTCTGGGAAGTGAGCATCCTACAACATTTAAGTATGGTCTTATAGTATCATCAGCTCCACTGAATTCTCTGCCTGAGGCAGTTTGATATGTTCTGTCAGCTCAGCAACATATTGTTTGACTTGCTCTGTAGTGCAAATCTAATGGGGATTAATGACAACAAACTCGAGAGAGCTTGGGCTTTACCTTACTTGGTCTCTGAGCAGCTACCTGGAAAGCTGGGGAAAGTGCTCCAGCTTAGGTTTGTTGTAATATCACAGTCAATTCACTAAGAACTGCCTGCTTTAGGGAACTCAGTATTAGAAGACATAAAAGACCTACCTAGGCATGAAGATACTTTTAAAGTCTTTCTAGTATCTAGTGCACTTAGAAATTTTGTCACAGTTTGGTCCCTGTGATACCTCAGTGTAATTGTTAACTTAGCAGAATATTCCTCTTTTCCGTGGATCTGCAAGTTTAATGTATAAAATCAGTTAGAAAGCTTAAAAATTGTATTTCTTATCATATAAGGAGTATAAAGTCAAGAAACAGATCTGAAAAATATATTGTTATTTAAATAAAATATATTGTTATTGATATATTGTTTCATTGAGGAAAATGGAATTAAAATCATTTTGTTTCCATTTGAGTAAAAAAACCCCTTATTCTTCCAATTCAGAAAGTATCAGGGTGCCTCCTTTCATCTCCGTATGTCTTATAAGACATATAGGATGTGGAGCTTTTGGAATGGGTCCAGAGGAGAGCCATGACAACAATCAGAGGACTGGAGACATCACCTTTGAAGAAATGTTAAGGGAGGTGGGCTTGTTCAGCCTGGACAATTGTGGCTTTCCAGTACTTAAGGGGAGCTTATAAGCCTTTTTTACGCAGGCAGATGTGTGACAAAGGCTTTAAACTTAAAAAGGGAGATTTAGGATAGATGTTAGGTGAATTACTCAGAGGGTGGAGGTAGACTCTGGAACAGGTTGCCCAGGCAAGTTGTGGATGCCCCATCCCTGGAGGCATTCAAGGGGGATTTGAATGGTTTGGTCCTTTCCAACTCAAATTGAAGATAGAAATTAATACACACACATTAGTTCAGAGTCTTTTTTTTTTTTTTTTTTCCTTTGAATCACCTTTTATTCTCACCTTGTCTGTGGGGCAAACTCTGTTTTTGTTTCATTTTTCTCCCTTTCTCTATTCTTTTCTTTCATCATCCAGAAAGACATCTAGAAGTCTTTGGTTTCACTTGAGCAAATATTTCATATTCTTGATAACTCAAGAATTGTGGTATAAAGGAAAATTTTAAAATGATGCATCACCTTTGAATGTAATTTAAAGTGTTGATATTAGCTGATATTAAATAAATTTTACAGAAAGTGTTTGGAAATTAGGTACATCTTTTTTTTCTCATGTGTTCAATTTACAAAGTTATATGGAACTAAATTCTGATATAACTTCATCTTGCAAGGGGAATCTACTGCTGATTCAAACAAGGACAAAGTCTAAAATTTGTATGGTTGTGAGAAAGGAAATTGAACAGTTGTCTGAATTATGTTGTATTTCTTCTGCTGATGGGTGGCAGCTCATGACAGGTTGTATTTATATAGGGGACAAAGATCACCTATAACGGGCTGATTTTGTTTCTCCGCTGTATGACACTGCATGGCTAGGCCATTGTCTATGAGTTCAGGCATCATCTTGGTTGTTCACAAATAAATTATGTTTGGAGATGTTTTTAGAGAATACTTAAAGCATGTGAAGGATATGAATCTACCTTCTAATCACAGTCCAGGTGATCTGAGAGAAGACTGCAGATGGTACAAATTGTTCTGAGTGCTTTTATTTCTCAACATTGTCACTTTTCTTTGCAAAGTTCTGTTTTATTGACTTGCTTGCTGTGATTTATTGATTTTGTTTATGCTTAAGAAAGCAGGGAGAGGGGTCCACTTTTACAAGTGATGGAAAAGAGATGTAAGAATAATATTGTCTACAGTATCTGCTTACACACTCTGACCAGTGCTCTTGTTTTTCAAGTGACTCTCCATCTGCTGAGAGAGGATGAGCCTCAAAGGATTTATATCAGTAATTTTTTATGGACATGATTTGATCTGTGCAGAAGGATGGAATCCAGTTCAGCCCTTTTATTGATTATTGATATTTCTTAGAATCAGCCTTTGATTAAGAAAAAATTAAATGTCTGATAATTCCATGTGTAGCTAGACCTGATCATTACACAACCTAATCTCTTTGGCAAAATGACTCTTGTTTGAACTGATGTGGCGTAGATACCTGTGCTGAATGTCCTAGTAATTACCTCCAGTGAAAATTATTCTTAAGAGATATAATGTTTTTTTGGAAATCATTGTGGCCTGAGGTTCTGGGAAGAATGTAGAACCACAGAATATCCTGAGTTGGAAGGGACCCATAAAGATCATTGAGTCCATCTCCCGGTTCCACATAGGACAATACAAAAATCAGATCATGTGTCTGAGAGCACTGTCCAGACGCATCTTGAACTCTGGCAAGCTTGGTGCCATGACCATTTCCTGGGGAGCCTGCTCCAGTGCCTGAGCACCCTCTTGGTGAAGAAACCTTTCCTGATATCCGTGTACTCTCCTGTCACAGCTTCATGCTGTTCCCTTTGGTCCTATCACCAGTCACCAGTGAGAAGATATCTCCACCTGCCCCTCTGCTTCCCTTGTGAAGAAGCCCTAGGCTGTGATGAGGTCTCCCCTCAGTCTCCTCTTCTCTGGGCTGAACAAAACAAGGGACTTCAGCCTTTCTTCAGATGTTTTCCCCTCTAGACCCTTCACCATCTTCATAGCCTTTGGACACTCTAATATTTTTATGTCCTTTTTGTACTATAGAGCCTGAAACTTTACGTGGTACTTGAGGTAAGGCTGCACCAGCATAGTGTAGAGCGGGGCAACCACTTCCCTTGACTGTCTAGCAATGCCATGCCTGATGCACCCCAGGGTACAGGCGGTCTTCCTGTCTGTCTGGACACACTGTTGACTCATGTTCAACTTGCTGTCGAGCAAGACCGCCAGAACCTTTTCAGCAGGGCTGCTCTCCAGCATCCCTCAGTCTGTATGTATTAGCCAGGGTTGACCCTTTACCTGTGCAGAATCTGGCACTTGCTCTTTTTAAACTTCATGCAGTTGGTGATTGCCCAGCTCTCTAATTTGTCTAGATATTTCTGTAAGGCCTCTCCACCCTTGGCAGAATCAACACCTCCTTCCCATTTAGTATCATCAGCAAACTTGCTCAAAACCATCTAGTCCTGTGCCCAAGTCATTGATAAAAAACATTAAAGAGAACTGGACCTAAAAAGGAGCCCTGGGAAACCCCACTAGTGACTGGCCACCAGCCTGATGTAACCTCTAAGCTAGAGCTTCTGCCTAAGCTCTCGAATAAGATCCCTATCAGCCAAGCCAGCTTCCTGCCCTGCCTGCTTGACTTCTGACATTTTGGAATTGACTGCTGCTGTGATCTTCGGAGGTGGTACTTAATAAGTGACCAGTACTGATGGACCCTGATGCCTTCAAAAGCAGTTTCCCAGGGAACCTTGCTAATTAGTTCCCTGAGCAACGTGAAATCTGGTCTCCCCACACCTAACATTGAAGTTTTGGTGGCAGTTTTCCTCCTATCACCAAAGTTTTTACATTGGACTACTTCAAAGTCGCTACAGCCAAGACAGCCACCGATTGCCATTTTATCCACGAGACCTTCTCTGTTCACAAGCAACAGATCTAGGGGGGAACCTTTTGTTTTCAGCTCCCTTGCTGTCTGTACCAGGAAGTTATCATCACAGTGTTTTAGGAATCTCTTGGACCTGTTTGTATCAGGTATGTGGTGTTTCCAGTGAATGTCTGGCAAGCTGAAGTCTGCCATAAGGACAAGGGCTGTTGATCTAGAAGTCTCTCTTAGTTGCGGGTGTGTGGGTGTGTGAATGTATGGATTATTCTTCACTTTTTGACTGTGCTGCTCATGAATACAGATCTTGCTTGTATACAATCCTCAGAAAATGGAGAAAGCAAAAGTAATATGAAATTAGCACAGGTAAAGCACAGATTTGAGTAGTTAATTTAATAGAAAATGATGAAAATTAGGCCTTTTTTTGAAACAAGAATAAATCAAATATGGTATTATGTTTGAACAAAAATATAAAAATATCAGAAAATATAAAATAAGCTGATTTTACTACATCATTCAAAGCCTGTGTCTTACCAGACTTCTAAGAAAGCCCAATTTAGAAACAGTTTTATGTTTCAGTGTAACGTGAAACATTTTCTGTCAGTTACTAGAGTAGATGATAGGATGTTTACATATTATTAGAAAAGAATTCATGGTTCTTAGGTACATTTGATGTTTCTGGTTGTAGGAACCTGACTGCCTACAGAATGAATTACATTTTATATCCATCTGGTTGGCGTATAGAGCTGAAACGAAACACGAAGAACTAAAAAATGAACAATTAAACTAGTCTTTTAAATGTAGTAGTAAAGAGATAAATCTTGTTTCAAGTGTACAAATAATGCAATTTATCTTGCAAGAGTGACACATGAATAATTGCAGTTACCCATTTCCCTGGTGAAATAAATTCCAGTTACATATCACACTGTTGTACACTACAAGTCATCTTTTTTCTACCCTTTCACCATCTCACACTAAACAGTTCACATCAATGTGATCAATGTGCAGAAAAAATTTCCCTTCAAAATAAGTCATCCACAAGAGCAGCCTTATTTGAAAGTCTCAGACTATATTCTTATTTAAAAAGGTAAAGAGAGGAATATATTATAGTGAGCAGCACATATGAAATTACAAAATAGTGAATTTGATTTAATCTTGAAAGACAGATTAGAAATTCACATGTAAAAATACATTAACCATATTAATGTACAAATTTAAACTTATTGTTTTAATTGGTATCATATAAAAAAAACCTTTTTCCATTTAAGCCAGAAGCTATGTGTAAATGTCTCAAAGATGCATTTTTGTCTCAGTAATATATCTTTATTGATTAATCAAATGGGGAAAAAAAAAGGCAGGTAGATAATAGATAAGGAAAAGAAAAAATGCCTTGAAATTCTCTTTGAATCCTAAGGTTCAGCTGTAGTCAGAAAATTGATTGACTGTAAAAACATTTTTTAATGATAGTATTGAATAAACTCTGTTTACCTTGCTAGCTAAAATTTAAAGTATTATTTGCACGTATTCATATTGCACTTAGCACAAAGTGTTTTGCTTTAATTTTATACTTACAGAATCATAGAATTATCTAGGTTGGAAAAGACATTCAAGATCATCAAGCCCAACAATCAACCTGACCTACCGAGTCCAGTCACTAAACAGTGTCCCTTAATGTCACACCCAAACATTTCTTAGATACCTCCAGGAATGGCAACTCCACCACCTCCCTGAACAGCCCCTTTCAATGCCTAACTACCCTTATCTGTGAAGAAATACTTTCCAGTGTCCTGGCACAACGTGGGAATGTTTGCTTGCTTCCCATCACTTCTGTCCTGATAAAAGAGACCAACAGCATACTTGCTGCAACCTCCTTTCAGGTAGTTATAGAGAGAAATGTAGTCTCCCCTCAGCCTCCTCTTCTTCAGACTAAACAACTCCAGTTCTTTCAGTCTATACCATTTCATGAAGCAAGATGGAGAATAGTCTGGTAAAAGAACCAGCAGAACTGAAACAAAAGTACCAAGCAGAGAGATGGCAACAACTTAATCAGGATCAGCAGGATTTGATTTATTCCATCTGATTGTGCTATTGTATGCTGTATTCTCTGTGTGCCAATCACTGAGGCCACATAAAGCACTACAGCAGATTGCTGTAATTAATGACAATACTATTTTCTGTAAAAAAGTAAACTAAAGCAATGATGTTCCATGTCTTATTTCATTGACTCTTGAGAGTAGAGAGACCTTGCAGAGAGGTTTTGACAAATTAGAGGGCAGGGCAATCACCAGCCACTTGAAGTTTAACAAAAGCAAGTGCATGTTGGATTCTGCACCTGAGGTGGGGCAGCCCTGAATCTATGTACAGGCTGGGGAACGAGAGGCTGGAGAGCAGCCCTGCTGAAAGGGATCTGGGGGTTCTGGCTGATGGCAACCTGAATCTGGGTCAGCAGTGTGCCCTGGCAGCTAAAAGGGCCAACCACACCCTGGTGTGCATAAGGCCCAGCACTGCCAGCCGAGTGAGGGAAGAGTTTTGCCCGCTCTGCTCTGCAGTGCTGTAGCCTGACTTTGAGTGCCGTGTGTAGTTTCGGTCATCACAATATAAGAAGGACTGTTAGAGAGCGTCCAAAGGAGAGCTATGAAGGTGGTGAAGAGTCTGGAGGAGAAGGCATATGTGGAGTGGATGAGATCCCTTGATTTGTTTGGCCTGGAGAAGAGGAGGCTGAGGGAGGCCTCATGGCAGCCTACAGCTTTCTTACAAGAGGACCAGAGGGGCAGGTTCTGATACCTTCTCTCTGGTGACAGTGACAGGACCTGAGGGAACTGCATGGACTTGTGTCAGGGGAGAGTCAGGTTGGGAATTAGGAAAAAGTTCTTCATCAGAGAGTGGTCAGGCACTGAAGTTTCCCAGGGCAGTGGTCACAGCCCTAAACATGCCAGAGTTCAAAGATAATGCTCTCAGACATAGGGTTTGAATTTTGGGTGGTCCTGTGTGAAGCTGGGAGTTGGACTTGATGATCCTTATGGGTCCCTTCCAAATCAGAATAGTCTATAATTCTATAATTTTATGGCTCTGAGACAGAGAGAATTGAATTTCTGATTTGAAATAAATTTCACGTTTTTAAGAATGTTGTACATTAACTTGAAGTATTTGAATATCTCCTCTTGCCTAAGTCCAAAAACAAGATCTAAAACATACGATACCATACAATAAAATAATTTACTATACAAATGGTGACTTTTCTGGTTTAAACTAGTCTAAGCTAGTCTGGTTTAAGCAGGTCTGCTTGTTTTCAAAAGAGATTGTATTTTTATGTACACTTGAGTTAGATTATTGTATTTTATAGCTCTAAAATAAAAGCAAACCAAACATATTTTTTTTTTTTTTTTAAACTTGGGAGTAATGAATGCTTTAAATCTTCTATTGAATATTTTTCTTTCCTTTTTGCTATGGATAGGTTTTTCTTCTTTAATGTTCTTTGATGAGCTTTAAGATCCATTTAAAGAACAAGGTTTCAGTACAAAGGTAGATTTTTGGCTCAGTTTCTTTCATTAATCAGTTAAATTGGTTTTGTATATGTGTGAAAAGATACTTCTGTGATATGTCTGAGGTAGTTCTGGCTTCACTGAGAAAATTTGGACCACTCTTACATAATCTGTCAAAATATTCAGAATTCATTGATCAAATCTGAACTGTTGTTGTGGTTTAACCACAGTACACAACCAAGCCCCACACAGCCACTTGCTCTTCCCAAGTGAAATGGGGGAGAGATAAAGGCAGTTTACCATGTAGAGAAGGAATTCATACTCTACTTCCCATTGTCAGGAAGATGTTCAGCCATTTCCAGGGAAGCAGGGCTCATCAGTAGCAGTTAGTTGGGAATACAAATACCACCACTAGGAATGTATCCATGCTCCCCTCCCTTTTTCTCCCCCAGCTTTTATTTCTAAGAACAAGGTCAATAGTATGAGACATCCCTTCGGTAACCTGGGGTCAGGTGTTCTGGCTGCATCCCTTCCCAACCCCCAGCCTACTCACTGGTGGGGCAGTGTGAGAAGCAGAAAAGACATTGACTCTGTGTAAGTGCTGCTCAACAATCACTAAAACTTTGGTGTGTCATCTGTGTTATCAATACTCTTTTGGTCACAAACCCTTAACGTAGCACCATATGGGCTCTATCTCAGCTGAAACCTGTACAGCTATCTAACAGCAACAAAACTCCATAATGTGAATACACATATACTGGCCCATTCCTAAACTAAAACTGAATTCTGATCCTCTTGTTCAGCTTCTGGCAGTCCCTGAAGCTGATTGAGAAGAGGTGGGACTCAGGTAAAAAGCCCAGGGTTACTGAAACACAATTTCAGTCTCTGGTTTTAGTCTGAGAAGGTCAGAAGTCTCCATCTCTAGTTTTCTCTTACCACCTGATTGAGCTCAGCTGTTTGCTGTTTATGATAGGCTTGTTCATGAACTGAGGGAAAGGGCAGAAAGTGAAGCATGCTTGTAGAGGAAAGAAGAAAGGAGAAAAGCAGATGCTCTGAAACAGGGCCTGGGACTTGATTTAGATACCTGCATAATGTATGCGTGCTGAGTTAGATGTTTATGGAGACAATGTGTGGGGGACGGGTGGGTTATTAAGGAATGCTTTGCTTGACCAGCTTGAGCAAAGCCTTCCAGACAAGAAGCAAAACAAAGCCTTCCAGATAACGGTTTGCATATCAAAGCCTCCCTGGTAAAGATGGACAAGACAGAGCTTCCCTGATAAGAACGGGCAAAACACAGCCTAACTGTGCAGGCGCAGCGAACCAAGGGTCAGAAGTTCAACACTGAGGAAGACTATCAGCCTTCATCCTGCGACCACCAAGAAGACCCTTTGGGTGGCACTATACATGCTCTTGTGGGAGGGAACTTGTGTTAATCATTTTGGGGAGCTAATTGGAATATGTATGAGATTCCCGAGGAATGTGATGAATATGTATGTTTCTGTGCCATAAAAGCAGAAGAGTAAAATGGGACTGTGTGCATACTTGGCGGAGCTATCCCCTATGCACCCAGTGCCGCAATAAAGGGATACCTGCTCAACATAATACATTGTTGTGTTGAGTTTCTTCGAGTTTTTCCAGAATCAGTTCCATCTCCTCCTGATCCCACAGTAGATATCTACTCTGCTGCTCCATGATTCTCCTGGCTGAGCAAGGTAAACAGGCTGTAAATATGGAACAAAAACTTGGGAATTCAGTTGGTTATATGCAGGAATTTGGTGTGTCTGTGAACTGAAGGTGTTCAGTTCATTTACCTCTCTCCTAGATGGTATTTTCCATGCATTCCAGGTTGAAGTGCTGCATACATCTGGGCTTGCAGGAAATGCCTCCTTTCTTTTGCTGCTTCTTCACAATTGCTCAGAGGAAAATACAGTGACTCTTTTTCTAAGACTCTGGATTGGATTGTGAAACCTAGCAAATAATCCCTCTAGTTCTCAATTGAATCTATATTGAGTCCAAAGAGATTTTAATGCAGTGAAGAAACATCCTTTAACTACTAAATACATGCTCAGTACAGTATATTACCTCCAAAACATAGGAAATTATGCTCTTGTAGTCAATGAGATTAACTCAATTTCATTGAGATTTTCAGAGCTGATTGCCTCCCTGAAGTTAAATGTTAAGGTGTCAAAGTTGGTTCAAATAAACTAAGGAAGTATCCATATACTGGCTAGGGATGAATTTGCTGGAGAGTTAATGTAGGTTTACTTAGCTTACACGCACTGTGAGGATTGTTTTTTTTTTTTTCTTGTGTATGTGTGTGTGTAATGAGTTCACTTTTATTAGGTATTCCACAACTAGACATGCTATCATCTTCCAGAAGAGTGAGCTCTCCCATAGGCAAGACAGGCAGAGATTTTTAGAAGATAAGAAGAGTTAATAAGAGTTGAGAACATGCTGAAAGACCATGAAGGGAAATAAATACTTGCACAGGATATATGGATTAATTTCTTTTGTTATCAGAAGTGAATTTCAAACAAATCCCATGGCTGATTACCTTATCTACTTGGCAAGAATTGTCCTTAAATATCCTAGTTCACTATTCAGACTTAGATTGTTTATTTATCTATTTGTCTGCTCTGGGTTTTGAAGTAGTTTTCATTTGATTTTTTTTTTTTTTTTCTGTTTCCACAGTGAATATCCAAGACAGGAGCCTTTTTAGGGCTGCACACTTTTAACTTATTATTTAAAACTGAGACTACTCAAGGATTGGTACCCTTAGCACTCAGACTGTAGACTTGCACATTATCTTCTCATCAGTGCTTGTGTCCAGAGACCATGTACTTCATGCTCCAGAGTCTGCAAATTCTTTTAAGATAAAAGCCTATATAAGCAAAAGGATCTGCTGTATGTATTTAGGAGTTTTCTTTTATCCTCTGCTTTTCCATAGCTCTGTTAGCTTAATATGTCTTTTCTGTTGAATCCTTTTTGAGATGCTCTGAACTATCAAAGTCAATCCTGAATCCTGTGTTTTGTCAAATCCACTTGGCCATAGTGCTAATGCTTTCATCTCTCCATATGAATGTTCTTGTAACACTTTTCTAATACTGTAGTAGGTTTGTTTCAAAGGCGTGATGGGTAAGATATTGAAAGAACAATTTGAAAATTTTATGTGTTCAAAATAGCAGTAAAAATAAAACACTACTTCACTGAGGTTAACATGATCTCATAATTTTCATAATGATATATTAATAATACAGACTGACTGACATCTGGGGTAAAATGCAATAAGCCACTTCCTTTTGTTTATAGGTTATATATTATAAGGTGTTTTTTTTTTTTTTTTAGTGTGATACTTTGATCTGTAGTTGCATCCCAAAGGGGAAGTGTGGCTATACATGGACATTTTTAAGGCCTAATTGTTTACGGTTTCCTAATTTTTCTAATTTTGGGTGCTTTGAGAAGCACTAAATTCCAGACTGTAGTTTTATTCCTTCAGAGAAATTTTGCTAACTACAAGGACTCTAGTTGGTCACTCAAAATCATTACTCACTACCTTTTTATAATGCTTTTATATCTATGTTTATTTGTAAAGATTGCTTTCAAGATATTAATATCTCTGGCTTTTTATTAAGATTTCTGGAGACAAATACTCAATTTTGATTGAAAAATATTTAATTCAAGAATGCTTTTTTATGGCTCATTGCATCCAGAATGAGTGAAGATGCAAGCATGTAACTCAGTTCTTTCCTGAATCATAAGTCTGTAAATCTCTGAGACAGAACAATGTTGTGGTTTGAGCTGGCAGGCCTAAAACACCACGCAGCATTTTGTCCCCGCTCTCCCCTCCCCCCCAACATGTAATGGGGGAGACAATTGGGAAAAAAAAAAAAAAAAAGGAGTAGAGCTCATGAGTTGAGATAAAACAGAAGAGTTTTCTAAGACAGAAAAGGAAAATAGAATAAGATAACAGTAATGATGATTATATACAAAACAAGTGATGCAGAAAGCAATTTTCTCACCACCCGCTGACTAATGCCCAGACAGTCCCTGGACAGTGGTCCCTCCCCGGCTAACTCACTTTCCTTATATTACATGATGTCATATGGTATGGAATATCCCTTTGGTCAGTTTGGGTCAGCTGCCCTGTTGCTGTCCCCTCCCAGCTCCCTGTGCCCTCCCAATCCCTTCGCTAGCAGAGCAATACAAGAAGCTGAGAGACTGAAATGTTCTTTGCTCTGTTCAACAGTGCCAGGCAACAAATATAAACAATCTCTGTGTTGTCAACTTGTTTTTCTTCTAGAATCAAAACATAGCTTCATGCCAGACACCATGAGAGAAAGTAACTTCCGTTTCAGCT